>QQSR01000193.1:0-39173 GCA_003664465.1 Trichophyton mentagrophytes
GGTTACGGAGAAAAGAAAGGGAATCTGCAGGGCGCGTGGGGGAAAAAAAAAAAAAAAAGGGGGGGTATTTTTGGGAATTCATTTAAACAAGGAAGGGGAGTTTTTTTTTTGGATTTTTCCCCATCTGTCCCCAACCCCCCTCATAGAAAACTTACCAACGCTAAAAAAGGGTTAATAAAAAAAAAAAAAAAAAAAAAAAAAAAAAAAAAAAAAAACCCAAGCATAGAACTAATACAGTGGGATACTTACAAGATGGCAGAGCAGGTAAGGTAGCGGCCGCTGCGGAAGTCGGTGGCGGCCATCATGTTCTTGGGATCGAACATCTGCTGGGTCAACTCCGGCACGGAGACGGCACGGAAAGAGTAGGCGTTGCGGCTGGTAAGGGGAGCGAATCCAACCATGAAGAAGTGGAGACGAGGGAATGGAACCATGTTGACGGCCAACTTGCGGAGGTCAGAGTTGAGCTGACCTGGGAAACGAAGACTGGTGCTGACACCGGACATGACGGCGGAGACGAGGTGGTTGAGGTCACCGTAGGATGGGTTGGTGAGCTTGAGGGTTCTCATGCAGATGTTATACAAGGCCTACAAGCAGTTAGACATACAACCCTCTGGCCAATTAAGGAGATGGAGAAAACATACCTCGTTGTCGATACAAAAGGTCTCGTCGGAGTGCTCAACGAGCTGGTGGATGGAGAGAGTGGCGTTGTATGGCTCGACAACGGTGTCAGAGACCATTGGGGATGGAACAACGGAGAAAGTGGCCATCATACGGTCTGGGAACTCCTCACGGATCTTGGAGATCAGGAGGGTACCCATACCGGCACCGGTACCACCACCGAGGGAGTGGGTGATCTGGAAACCCTGGAGGCAGTCGCAGCCTTCAGCCTCACGACGGACAACATCGATGACCTGGTCGACCAAGTTGGCACCCTCAGTGTAGTGACCCTTGGCCCAGTTGTTTCCGGCACCAGACTGACCGAAGACGACATTATCGGGGCGGAAGAGCTGACCGAAAGGACCGGCGCGGACAGCATCGAGAGCGGCGGGCTCAAGATCAACAAGAACCGCACGGGGAACGTATTTTTTGCTTGAGGCCTTTGCCTCCAATGAGTTAGTATGCTGCTGAAGGGAAGGGTCTTGGTCGTGCACACCTCGTTGAAGTAGACATTCATGCGCTCCAATTGGAGGTCAGAAGATCCGGTGTAGCTGTAGAAATCCCAGTTGTCAACGTTCAAGTCCCTCAAGACCGGAACTTTTTCTTGCAGAATCACTCACTGGCCGGATCCATCGAGACCGTGTTCACCAGCAATGGTTTGCCTGTAAACCAAGTCAGTAACAACTCGACACGAAATATACAATTATGCTGCAATGCATGAATGCTCACCAGAAAGCAGCACCAATTTGGTTACCCTAATGTCGAACAATTGTTAACTCAAACGGGTACCTGAGAACGAACCAGGGAACGATCAAAGCTTACACATTGGCCGGTTTGGAGATGGACCTATACGATAAATGCACGTTAGCCTGATGCTCGAAGCTCGCTATGCGAGAATTGTGAAACTCGAAGCCTGTCCCCTTCACGCTGGGACGTGGTCGTGTGGTGGCCCTCGCCTCCCCCCCCCTTTCTTGGCCTGTGCAGACCGTGTCGTGTTTTTCGGGCACAAATAGAGGGGAAGTGGTGGACAGGGGGAAAGCTAGACTTACGATTTCACGCATGTTGACGAAGGTAACGGGTGGTTGAGGGTGGAGTGGACGGAGTAAAGTGTTCGAGGTCGAGGTCGAGGACTGCTGCTCTGTGTTTGGTGTGTGAAGTTGAGAAGTTGAGAAGTTGAAGTCGAAGAAAGGAGAAGAAAGTCGGGCGTGGTGGGCGGTGAGCAAAGGAGGTAGCTCAATCGGGCCTAGCGTTGTTTACTGCCCTCGAGCGCTAAGGGGCTGCTTAGTAATCGCTTATGTAAAATATGAAGATGCCGAAAGATGCAAGCAAAATAGCAGTTGGAGTAACGATAATAATTATACAGAACCAAGGGCGAGCTATCCTATGCCTACGAGTGATATAGAAACCGAAAGAAAAAAGGGAGATTGTTCGAGGGGCGACACGCTTAGCTGTCGGCTGTCTCTTTGGTGGCCTCCTTCTCCCGCTCGAGCCAGGCACCAAACTTATCCAGGCGCTGAGCTTCGTCGTCTTTGCCGGCCTCCGCCTCCCAGCCGGCCCCGTCATCCTGTAGGGCAGCAGCTGCACTGGCGCCCGATTTCTTAAACCGGACTTTACCCTCAACTACGTATGCTTCGACCTGGGTGCCGCCGAAGAAGCGGCCATTCATCATCTGGCCATTTTTGTTAGCTTGGCTCTCTTTGGCCGTAAAATCATGCTGGTACTTAAGTAGAACCATACCTGCACACAAGCCTGGGCACACTCGGGGTCGGAGAAGCGGACTGTGGCAATTCCTGATTCTTCTTTGTCGTAGAGTACCACGTTGGTCACCTCACCCAGCTTTGAACATTCCTCGCGGATGTCTTCTTTAATGTCGAGAATGGCGGCTGGATCCTCCTGCGAGGCAAAGCCGGGAGTTAAAAAAAATGTTGATGCACTGAATAGAACGGATTGGGGAGTTTACCTCCAACTCTTGCAGTGTAAACATATGTTTCAACACCACAACCTTCCCTGCCTTTCCTGAATGTCTAGGCCCAACATCATCATCATCCCAGTCGGTGAGTTTACTATAGGACCAGGTTAGCCAAGCTACTATGAACCTCTCCAACTGGGCGGCTGCATACTTGTTCAGTTTCTGGGTCTTGCGTATGATCTTCATCTTATCCCTCATGTTCGCCTTTGCTGGGGTTTCCTGCACAGCCTTAAAGGAGAAGTCTGCCGGCTGCACCCTCATGTTACCCTCCGCGCCCTTCTCACCAAACCGGAAATCGGTATCGTCTAGCATCTGAATAGCGAGGTTGACGGATTCGGGACGGAAATATACGACGAGTGCATCGCCCTTAAATGCGCCTTGTTCGTCCGTATACATCTTTATGCGTGGCTTTCCACTGTCGATTTCCTCTGCGATAACGCCGCATTTGCTAAAGAGAGAGCTGATCTCGGATACAGTGGCATCGAGAGGGATGGCAGTTACGTATACGGCGGTATTGACACGCGGTTTCTTGGGTTTCTGGGCGGCATTTGATTCCTAGAATGCTGTTAGATCTTGAGCCACGGAGGCAAAAAGCGAAATGAAGCTAAGGGGATACCGACATCATTATGTTTCCGCTTCTTCTTTTTCTCCTGGAGGGTCTTAAGATTCGCAGGCTCCTCCTCGTCGACCCCCTGTATCTTGTATGCCTGTCTCTGTTGTTCCATTAAGGACTCGTCCAGCTGTATCTCCGGTCAAGACAATGAGTTAGGATGCCCCACGGATAGAGTCACCATCGTGGCCTCTTTCTTGTTTCAACGTCACTAAGCCATGAGCATGCCTACCGAGGGTATCCATCTCTTCAGAGCGTCATCATAAGTGTATTCCTCGCCATTGTCTGTTTCCAGTATGTACTGGTTGTCAAGCTTCGAGAAGGAGACTCGCGGGTCCGAGTCGAACTCGTCGGGCTGAGGGAAAGTAGAAGGCGGTTTCTCGCTGTCAGACATCGCAACGGCTCATAGATCTCCAGCAGTATCAAGGATGTTTGGTTTGTTTCGTCTGTCTCCGGTTGCTTCCAAGCCGACCTCCAGCAGTCACGAAAATGCGCCGAAGTTGCTTTGGAAGCACGAGCCACACCTTAAGGTCATGTGGTAAGCGTAATACTGTATTGAACACGAGCTATCCCGCAAGTAATCCTGTTTTTTATGTAATTACAATACGCACTCGCCTTCAGGTTTTCCACGCTTTTCCCCAATTTGGATATTCTCGACTTCATCTCATCAACTTGCGCTGTTCGACTCTTTTCGACGCCAGCCGATGATTTTGATATTCAGCATTGATATCAGGGTATGGTGTCGCAAAAACTTGACCTGTGGCATGTCAGATTGCATTTTGACCTGTCAGTTCACCTGTGCCAACTAAGCTCGGTGTGGCCAAACGGCTCCTCCACCCGCCTGTCTGCTACTCGCTAACCTGTCTGCAGCTTCAATATCCCTCGCTGACCCCAGTACGCACTCTGCAAGCTTATTTGCGTAAACAGACCGGCAGCACCGCCACCTGGAGCGACTAGCAGGGGACACAGGGTCACTCGACATTTACAAAGAGGGCCGCTAGTACTGAGGTGCAAGGTCTAGTAACAATAAAGGGACCAGGGGGGAACCGCTAGTGTTAATTATACCAAAGGAGCGCAGCTCAAGTCAAGCCCCAAACCTCAAGCCTTAGGCTGCCCAACCCGCTCTCCGGCCAGCGACGCCCGAAGGGACAAGACCTTCTCTCATAATCATGGAAAGGGAGAGCCCTGCTACCCGCGATCGAGAACGGGATCATAGCAACGGCGATTATTTTTACACCCGCCATCATCCTGTTGGATACTCGCTTGCCACTGTTTCTCACACCGGCGACGACGAGCACGAGGAAGCCATTCCCGGCCTAGGCCAGAAAGGTAAGATTGCAATCCAGCTTCTAGCTCCTCTTTGTTCCTTCGTTTCTCGTTTCTTTCCCCCGGTTGTAAAGAGCAGAAAGGGGGAAAAAGTCAGAAACTCAATCTCAGCGTCTTCCCGAGTAGGTCCCGGTACACCCAGCGTCGGATCCAATATCAATCTCATCAGACCATCACCGTCGCCGCACCTGACTCTTACCCCGGCGGTGTCTCCATCCTCGTATCCCTCATGGCCCGGCAGTGCCGCTGCCAGCAATTCTATCGGAGGTAGCAGCAGCAACGGTAGTGGTAGTACGGAAGCAGCCACAGCATCAAACATAGGAAGTACAAGCACAATGGGTGAGAGAGAAGGCAACAGCAATCTCATGCGCCCACAACGGCCTTTGGGGCCAGCCAGAACACCGTCAAACACCTATGCTCCTCCACGACGGCCCAACCAGTTCATTACTGCGCACTCAACCAGCCAGTTGCCGCTTTCTTCAAAGAGAACACCCCGCAGAGAACGTGACCGCGATCCCAACGCGCAGTACCAGGCACAGGAGAAAGCGTATGTACAGAGAGTACGGCAAGGACCACCGAGCGAGTGGTTTGGCACCGACAACCAGATGTCGTCTTCGACTGCCTCGGCGGCCCTAGATCTCGAGTCTGACGTTGGCGAAGAGTCACCCTCCTCCGAGGCTCAGTTTGACCCAGATACCTTTGATCCAGATCTACGCCTAGGACTGGAAGAAGATGATCTCCAGCCCACGCTCGAGGAATTGCGGGATCCCAGAGCCCGGGAGAGACTAGAATGGCATTCTATGCTGGCCTCCGTACTTAAAGGAGATGTTGTAAGGCAGGAGAAACAGCGTCTTATTGGTACCATGGAGCAGAAGAGCAAGGAAGTTTTAGGTGGCGAGATATGGCTAGGCGTCAAAGCTCGTACTCTCGCGCGGCCTATCGCAACTCAGGCTAGAATCATTGAGGAGGAAAGGAAGAATATTGGCCCAATGCTAGAAGAGATTATCAACTTCAAAATCAAGGGCCAGGCCGAGATAGGGAAACCCCCGCAGCAACAGGTTGAAGATATTGTCGAAAAGATTGAAAACGTGGAAAGCCTGTATGCCTCCCGCAGACAGCTGGAGCTTGCAAATCCCCGTGCGGCTTCCGAGGAGTACTACGAGTCTTATAATGCCATCCTCTCATGGCACAATACCACAAAGCTTATCAACACGCAACTTTCCATCCTGCAGAAATGGGTAGGCAATGATGAACTTGACTTTACAAAACCATTGGTCAAGACTTCCTATGCATCAGAACTATCTGATGAGGGATCGTTCCTCGACCGAGTCATGAAAGAAGACGGTCTCAAGACCCTACAAGGCGGTGATCAGATGCTCGATGGTGTCGGCAAAGTCATCAAAAAGGCGAAAAACACAATGATTGAAAACTCCGACACGTTCTTGCAACGCCATCTACCTCCTTACATCGAAGAATTGCTCACACTAATCAACTTCCCTTCACGTCTTATTCAAGAAGTCACCCGCGTCCGCCTCTCATATGCCAAAAAGATGAAAGACCCGGGCCAACAGTCTCCCATTCTCCTCGATCAGATGATTGTCCAGTTTCAGATATTGATGAAAGTTGCTACTGAAATCAAATATCGATACATGGTCATATCACGCCCAGAGCCAGGTTGGGATCTTCCCCCTTGCGTTGATGAAAACTTCGATATGGTCGTCCTAGACGCATTAAAATACTACTTCAAACTTCTGAACTGGAAATTAAGTGCAAACAAGAATACCTTCAAGGAAGCAGAAATTCTGGAACAGGAATGGGATTTCTCAAACCAGATCGGACGACAGCTTGATGGCGGTGATATCGAGGTTGCCGAACAGTTTAGCACTCTAACTGCCAAAGCCTTGCAGCGGTTGATGCTGCATTTCGAGCGTGAACTCCTATCAAAACCACAAGAAGATGCTTCTGACAATGAGAAACGATACAAGACTATTCTTGATTCCGTTCGGGTACGACAGCGAAAACTCTTTAGGTTCTCACGTTTCCTTCGCCAACGTTTTGAGAATGCCACCGAGTTCAATCTGCGTAATGACCACGTCGAGACTTTTACGGAGGCACTCTTGGCATCTGGCCATTTCCTCGTTGTTTCTACCAACACTGTTGGCCAGAAAGGTGTATGTCTAATTGCATCACCGTCCCTATACGACCGTAAAAAGGACATTCAAGCCATCCTCGGCACTTCATTCCGCGGTGATGATGTCACTGACAATCTTTCCTACCCTTATATCCTTGTCATCCGGCCAGACAAACCTTTTCAATGGTCCGGAAAACGGCTTGAGGTTGACTTCCTTGAACATCCTACCGATGTCCGGATGGGAAAACTCCGTCTAGTTGCCGATGGATCTCAGGAACGACTTCAAAATGCTCGTCTGGCACTGTCAAGGCTAACCGGCTTAGAATTTGACGTGACTATCGAACAACGTGCGAACCTAGGACGTGTTAACGTAGAGCTGAACAAGATAAAGAAAACAGCGTTTAAACTGTCCAATACTATCATTGATAGTGTGGAGATTATCAGAAGCCAAAGCACGGACAGACAAAATCTCGAGCTCATCCAGTCATGCTTTGCCTTTGCTACCGAATTCGGCAAACGATCACTGATGTACATGGACCCCAATCGCAGGTCTATGAACCAAGGAAAACTAGTCAAACTGGGTCTGGATTGGATATCTTTCATATGCGATGACTGCGATGCTGCTGATCGCAAGACATTCAAATGGGCTGTATCTGCCCTCGAGTTTGCTATGATAATCACCCATGGCCATGCTATCATTTCTTTGAACGACCAAGAGTACGATCTACTTCGTGTCAAAGTTGCTGGCTGCATGGCGTTATTAATTTCCCATTTCGACATCATGGGCGCCAGATCAACATTGGCTGCCAAGGCAGAAAAACAACACTCGGATGCTGCTGGGAATTACCGGAATTTGGATTGCAGTGATATTACTAGTGATGAGGTGGCGTTGGCACAGGTACAAGCCCAAAGGTTACTACACTTATCAGACATTGAGGCCTTCCGGGCGGAAGAAGATGCCAAACGACAGCCGCTAGGAAAGGTGTTGGAAGGCGTCAATGAGGCCGACCGTTCGCTTAGGGTACTTTCTTCATCGGCTACAAACATCAACTTACGCTGGCAGCAAGGCCAGTTCATTGGTGGCGGAACTTCAGGATCTGTCTATGCCGCGATCGACTTGGATACAAGTTACCTGATGGCTGTCAAAGAGATCCGCCTCCAAGAGCCATCTGTCATCCCAGGTGCAGCTCAACAAATCAGAGATGAGATGGGTGTCCTTGAAGTTCTTGACCATCCCAACATTGTCTCTTATCACGGTATTGAAGTCCATCGTGACAAAGTATACATATTCATGGAATACTGCTCTGGTGGCTCTCTTGCTACCTTACTTGAGCACGGCCGTATCGAGGATGAGATGGTCATCATGGTCTATGCCCTACAGATGCTCGAGGGTCTAGCCTACCTCCATCAGGCTGGCATCGTCCATCGCGATATTAAACCCGCTAATATCCTGCTTGACCACAATGGAGTCATTAAATACGTCGATTTTGGCGCAGCCATGGTCATCGCTAGACAAGGTAAAACCCTCGCAGCAATGGATCACTATAAGGATCCCGCAGCTGCAAATAAAGATCAGCGCAAGAATCAGAAGTCGGTCATTGGTACACCCATGTACATGTCGCCCGAACTTGTTCGAGGTGAATCAAGTAACCGCTCCTCCCGCCATGGATCAATGGATATCTGGTCCCTCGGATGCGTCATTCTTGAAATGGCCACCGGCATGCGCCCATGGGCTGGAATTGACAACGAATGGGCGATAATGTACAAGATCGCGCAGGGAAATCAGCCCCATCTCCCTAATAAAGGCGAACTGTCCGAAATAGGCATTGATTTCATTAAACAATGCTTCGAGCCAGACCCGGCCAAGCGACCTAGTGCTGCAGAGCTGTTGCAGCATGAATGGATCGTTTGTATCAGGAGGCAGGTTGTTGCAGAGCCGCAAACACCCAGTAGCGACGGAAGCGCCTTTACACCCAATCCTGGCAACACACGGCAAAACTCAAGCCAGTTTTGAAATTATATAACCTTCCAGATACATTAAAAAACTTATAGATGTCTCCATTGATCTGAGGATGACTACAACCACAGCATGATGTTATCTCTCTTCTCCCCTTCTAACATTTGGCCTTTGAAACTACCACTTTTACTTCTCTCCAGCCGCTTTCTCTATTCCCTTATATATGCTTTCCATCCCATATACTCTTCGGTCACAAGCACTGCACTGCTTCTCAACGCTAGTTTTCTTTGTTTCTCCCATTTTATTCCCGGCGTTGGAATGAGATACTTGATTTCTTCAATGGATACCTATGATGACAAAACTAGCCCTAATTAACCATTCATTATTCTTGTGATTCCCCTAACGTTACCACCACTAGCACTTTTTCAATTTGCCTCACGGCGTCATGTATGTTCATAGCCGACCAATACTTGGATTCGCCTTCTGGAAAGAATGAAGTGTCAGGTTTATATAGCATATGATTGTGCCGGTGTTTGTGAAATCTCATTGCATTGAATACTACGGAATGTAGTTGGTATATGTTTCCATGTCACACGCAGGGGGACAGGTAACCCATTGAAAGATTGCAAATTAAAACATGAATAGTTATCCCCAGCGCCATAAGTCAGAATCGAGGTATTTAAACATGGCGTAAAGTCTTCTATCATACCAAGCATCAGTCAGTATATAACTAATCAGTTGAGCAGTGAGATGCGCCGATTAACAAATAGGAACACACATACCCTAGCGTATCATTATCATCATCTTAGATGCGACATCCCCTAAGGCACTGACAACCAAACGGATTGCACGCTATGATATTTGCTTAGCCACGACACATTTCCATAAGGGGACGGAGTGAAGCTAGAGTCGTGTTTACCTCCCACTCCGCAGTCTGGATTTGGCTTGCTTCCGTCTAGGCATTTCTAAACATAGTGTAAGTATCTGACTAGAGCGTTTATATAAACGGCAACTGAGGCTAGCGTTGTAGTCAGTAAGGGGCTTACTCCGTCGTATTCTGGATGGCAGCAGTCCACAAGCATAGCTGAATCAATTCTATTATTACCACCAAGGCTGGGATTAACGGGCCGTTGCCTGCCTGCCAGCACAAGGGCGAAAAATATGGACAAAATCGCAAGTATTTGAAAATTTGACTTCATGATTGTCAGTATAGAGATGATAACGGGAAAGTATCTGTTTCTATGAAGCTGAAAGGCTGGTGTTGTGATGAAGACGTATACCTGGGGGGCAGTAGGCTCTTAAATAATCGAAGGAATGCTCCTGAAGATACACATACCGTGCCCCCTTTTGACGCCCAGCTTGTTGTAGGAGAAAAAAAAAACAAAAGGAGGCAGAAAAAAGGTCAAGAGATTAACGGTATGACAATCATATATTCTAGCCCATGGAAGGCAAGAAACAGTACGAAGACTAGCTCTTTTAAAGTTGAACGATTTGCCAACTTTTTTGACAGCACTGCAATTGAGTGTAGCAGGTTTTGGGCTGCGTGAAGTGATGCTACGCAATAGTTAACTAATTGGTATCATCTAGATATGTATGATCCAAGGTGGCAAATAAATAATGACCTGTATCCTTTGCTTCCGAGCCACCGGTGCAATATCACTTGCCAGAACAGTTGAAACAGTTGGAAACAATGGGAACGGGCATATTAGGGGTAATTGATGATATCCGTAGCACAGAGCATGGCTAGCTGGTTTACTTATATACAACTGGGCAGGGTCGTCCAGTTATATATCCAGCTTACCCAGGATGCACGGTTTCCTGCATGGCACCAGCCATCCCGTCGATTAGAAACGGAAAATGGAGTTCAATCATCGATTTAGTGAGAATGATCGTCACGAAACATGCCCTAGCGGTTCGTCCAATTGTTTCCGAACTGGCATGTTAGTTGGACTTGAGATCCAAGATTGCGCAGCTACTCCGAACATCGTTATTTTAACAGAATAGGCACGAAATTACTCTGTACTCCTTCAGATAGTTTCGTACATGAAGATATCTCTGCGACTACAGTTTATGATATGAGCACTCTACTCTTTTGTTTAACTGTGGCTTTGCTTGCAATATCGGAGTGTGAGCAGGGTCATGGAGAAAGTGATCGTAAGTCTCGAATTATTGGTCAAGATTCTTTTATCCCTCCAATGAAAAAATTTGGGCAGCGTTAAAAGAAGCCAGTTAATTAAGTGTTTAACATTTTAAGGTTAGCCGCTCCACCATAAAACTCTATTTTCAAAAAATAACGAGCTAGTTAACCTAGTTAAGTGGGTCAGAACTTTATTCCCCCTTTTCCATCCGTGCGAAGCGCTCGCGCAATATAATTTTAGCAGTTGGTAGCCTCTGGTCGCTTTTACATTTGTCGCGATAACTAGTTAGGGGGCTCGGGGCCTGGTAATGTCGGTATGGAAGCCCCTCTCCCGCCAGTTCCTCATTCAGCCGCCACAATCTTTCTGCGTCAAAAATGGTTCGTCATCCACAACTTGAGGGTAGCAGTGCCACATGGCAGTCAAGTAGATATCCCGCTGAGTTCATTGACTGGGGCGCTGATACTTTATGAAGCAGGCATCTCGGAGATGCTACTGCTGGATATTTGGTATAGCTGAGACCTATGGATTGATTTTTCCAACTACAATTACTTATGAACCCCAATAGCTTAGGTCTCAGAGTAGAAGCCGTGCGAAGATGGTGATACTATACGGAGTAATGCTTCCTATGCTGGTGAGCTGTATACATGGCATGGCCTCTCTGGTATTCTATTGTGGTAATGTGCGATATTTACTCCGTGCATCTCCTAGACATACATAGAAGTATTTCCATTTCCAGCTTCAACTTGTCCTTCCAGTCCTCCAGAGGCCATATTTTCCTTTGGTCTGGGATGGACGAGATGAGACACGGATAACACTAGAGTTAACAATGTCGAGCTTGACGCCAGCCTGGTCTTGCTCATGGGACAGAGTACACCGTCGAGTCAAGTGGGCAGGAGAATTAAAAAAAAAAAAAAAAAAAAAAAAAGAGAGAGAGAGAGAGAGAGAGAAAAAAAAAGAGGAGGGACCTCCGCGGGTTTATGTTTATAAAAAATTAGTACATTGACGTAGCTTCAATAAACACTAGGAAATAGGAAAGACAGTACGGAGTATGATAGAGAACTATGCAAACACTCCCAAACGGAGATCAAAATAAGGTCCTCTCATATATGCTACCAAATTATAACGACAATCAAGTAAGTATATATATGCTACGGACGAAGAAGCGTAGGTCAAATAGATTAATTATGAAGATGCTTCCTCCTTCGGCTTCTCCTCGTCCACCTTTTCCTCTACAATTCCCCATTGTGCCCTTAGCCGCTCTACCCATTCATGAACGGGTATGATTTCATTTCCAACCCGAATGGACCCCTTGGGTACCTGCCTTGCAGTATCCGCGTCACAGTAGGGAACAAATACGAAGCTGTGATTCCGTCCACACAGTCTCATCTCTTTGCCGTTGTTTTTCATTTCGTTATAACAGTCGTTGCAAAATTGCACATCCAAGCATTCTTTGCATGCATGGAATTCACTCGCCCAAGTCCATTCACGTCCACAGTCGCCGTCGCAAGACAATTCGAGGGGCCCCGATAAATTCTCGTCCTCTTCGTCACCATCTCCACCCTCTTCTGCACCAACTTCCTCCGTTTGATTCTTGTCTTCTTGCTCTTCATTTTCATCCATTGACTCCTTGCCCTCTTCACCATCACCGTTTTCAACTTCCGCTTCAGCCACCTTGATCTCTGCTACTCCTGCTACCACTGTCATATCAACTGCTTCCACTTCGATCTCGGTAATTTCTGCAGATTTGAGATTTTCCGCATCCTCACTGGTTAGGCCTGTAAGGATGGGGATTTCTTCCTTTGCACCCACATCTGTTTGGTCTTTGCAACCACCGTTCTCAATATTTCCCGCGTCCGAAGGTTCCTCTGTCTCGTCCACTTTGTCTTCCGCTTCTCCTTCCGCTTCCTCTTCCACCTCTTTTTCTTCCGTCTCTTCTGTATGGACAAATGGTCCAAGCGCAGACCAGGCAGCGAGAGTATTAACATCATCATCAACATGTGCTACAGACGTCAGCCTCAAGTAAGCGTCCCAGTCGTTGCTATCATCATCATCACAAAGCAAGTCCAGCGCTACTTTGACATGTCCCCTCAAAGTATCCATTGCTTTCTCTTTTTGACCCATTAGATGCTGTAGACGGGCAATCATAAATTGTAGGTTTTGGCAAGTGAAGAAAGTTGTTCCATCTTTGGCACTAGGACGCAGGTCCATTAATTTCTTCAAATACTCCTCGGCAGCCGGTGTGTCGACTCCAGCATCGATCGCTTGGTGAAGGTATACCTCTCCCAGTTTTTCGGTAGTCGCCTCTAGGATATCAGCTTCACTCACAAGATAAATCTTGCGGGCGGATTTGTTAACGATATGCGCCCATATTTTGACGGCTTCCGCCTTGTCTGCATCAGTCCTTGGATACGTGTATAACAAATTGGCGAGGAAGTAGTTGAGCCATGAGGTAACGTATGGGATCACTCCAACCACATTTTCTGGGGCTAAGGCTTCATACATAGAATCACGGTCAACATCCATGCTGGAGGAGTGAAATCCAGCAGTGTTCAACCTTGTGAAGTATTCATCCTTGTTTGCATATTGATGATGCATTGCTGTAAGACGGTTTTGACCTTTGCTGTTTTTCTTCCCTTGCAAATCTTGAAGTGTTTCAATGATGGCCGTGTATTTCTCCTGTTTTTCGAGCAACTCCAAAGTCCAATATATGGGCGCATACTGATCCATGTCATGCTCATGAATTTCTTGGAAAGCGGCGGTGGCTTTATCGTATTCCTTGATATCAGTATTCCATACTCCATAGGATGCAAGAACTCCAAGATAAAACTTTTCTTCGTATTCGATCCTCAATGCTTCCTCGTTTCTGAATCTTTCCATCACAGGCATTATTAGTTCCAGAGATGCTTTTGTATCATCCCTTTCCCAGCATGATTCAGCTTGGATATAAGAGGCACGCCAATTCGAAGCGTCCAGATTGCGAGATGCAATACACCTATCAATAGATTCCTGGTAAAATCCAAAGTTATGCAGGGTAATTCCCATCTGTGCTTCCCAGAGTGTGTCGGCAGCATCAATGTCTAGTTCAGATTTTGCCCATTTTTCCACGTCGTATATTTGCTCCAATGTAGGGGAAATATCTGATGTAACCCGCTTACCTTCCCCTTTACGTGCTTTGATCTATCGATATAAAAGCATTAGCATATGGTAAAGAGTCCACTACAAGATGAGATGGACGAGATGAGATGCAAACCTTAGTTACATATCCCAGTAGCCACCAGAAAAAATTGCGAGTCTCCCAGTTCACGCTCAGTAGCCATTGCTTTGCAATGTACTTTGCAGTATGGCAAAGAAGATCATCATTTGGGTTGGCGTTCGAGATTAGCCCGTTTACCCATTCCTTCATTTCAGCTGATAGGTTCCTGGTAACGGCGGAATCCTTGAACCATTTGAGCATCGTGTTAACATGTTTGTCCTCGTACGACCACCAGCTGCGTTGGAACATTCGGTCCTCAATCCACCATTTTTTCATGTATGTCTCGTCAGTAAAGTGCTTGATAAGGTATGTACCAATCTCGGTTTTCGGCTCAGGCTGCGTGAGCGCAAGGTCAACCGCTTCCAAGCACTCCTGGAAAGAGTAGAAGTGTGCGTTCCTCAGAGCCGTCAACTCTTCATCCCTATCACTGACGACGGACTTCATACCAACAAGTATGACGTAAATTTTGACAGTCTCTACGTTCACACGAATTGAAGCGGATTTCGAACCTAACTTAGACTTGAAGAATTCTTCGAATCCGAATTTTTCAAACAACTCCTTGTCACAGACGCTGTTAAGAAATCTCCTCACAATGGCGACCTCGGCTGGATGTAGCTCGGTCTTCGCAATCGCTTCGTTGGTTTCTCTTTTGGTTTGCTTATTGAAAAATTCACGAATAGCCTTGGAACGAAGTATCACAGAGTCATACTCTGCTATCTCGAGCAGAGAAGAGTACTTAGTCCGGACTTGCTCCTCCAGCGGCATAAGAGACGCCTCGCCGTTCTTGATCAAAAGAACACCTTCAAGGGTTTTTAGAAATGGCGCACGTCTTGCGCCCATTATCCAGCTGAGTATTGCCACAAGATCCTGAATGTCTTCATATCCGAGAGTATGATTGAGACGGTCGATCTCACGAGCTATCGTGGCCTCTCGATCCTCACCAGCATGCTCCAGTACCTCCTGAATCTCCTTCTTCCTCCTCTTCTTACTAATTTCAGTCAGGAGATAATTCAACTGGAAGTAGTCACCCTGGGTACCTTTGCCGAGGCCTGTTTTGATTAGATCCCTGATCTCTATAATCTCTGGTTTCTCCTTGTTTTTGAGAATTTCCATATTGTCCATCCGCATTTCAATATACTTTTCAATGTCCTCTTTGTTGCGGATACCTAACTCGATAGTGGACAGAGAAACCCCAGGCGCTGTCTCAGCTTCAGAGAAAATAGTTGGCCTGCCAGTAATGAATAACCTAACAGCCATCATACTCTTTTCATTTGCCATGGCAGATATG
Source organism: Trichophyton mentagrophytes (assembly GCA_003664465.1). NCBI lineage: Eukaryota > Fungi > Ascomycota > Eurotiomycetes > Onygenales > Arthrodermataceae > Trichophyton > Trichophyton mentagrophytes. The sequence goes on from QQSR01000193.1 coordinate 15,330, forward strand.
TCACGGAAGACCTCAACCAGGGGCTTTCCAATTTCACTGTCAAGCTCTTCTATACCATCAAGGACAATGTAGAAAACAGCATTGGTCTTCGGCGAGAAATTAACCACAAGTTGTTTCCAAAGTTCCAACGAATCGCCAAATTCTTCTGGTTTATCACAAGCAGAAGCAACATTCTTTTGATAGACCGCATCGTTCTGCGTCAGCTGCCAAATTATCGACCTGAGCGCAATGTTCACTGATTTTTCCGTCGAGTTAAAGGTTGTCCCCCCAAAGAAGTAGTATGCGACGGACATCCTTGCATCCTGGTTCCCTGGTGGGTATAGCCGGTACAGATGCCTGATCGCCGCAGATGATAAATAACTCTTTCCATACCCCTCCTTAGCCTTGAGGCCAAATATTGGGGGTGACTTGGTATTAGGGTCTGCCCAGGCAGAAAACTGCGGATCGTTCAGAAGCCACTGGCCGGTTCCTGGGACTATGTTGCTCACATAATCTTCCTGGTATGATCTCCATACTTCTTTGTCGATTTTCAACGCAGCTTTAATTTTGTCTCGTCGCTGTTTAGATTGCCCTTCCTGATCCCTCCGTCTTTCAGCAAGGTCGTGTTTTTCTAAAAGGGTGGAGACACTATCCATGTGTCCATCAAGAGTGTCCAGCTTTGAGTCGACTGTATCAATAGATGATTTGACATCCGAAAACCCAGCTGTGATCTTTCCTTCGCTAATCTTGGCGGATTCCAGAATCAGAGCAATGCTCATTTTGGTTTCATTCTGCACCAGATTTTCCAGTTTGCTAAGTTCGGCGGAAACACCTTTATCGCTTCCAAAACTGAATACCTCAAGTGCCAAAAGCACCTTGGAATGCTTGGATATTTTGATAGACAGGGCACAGATGCGTACAAAGCTACGCAACAAATCATGGATAATCCGCCTAAGGTGAGGATCAATCTTGACCCCGACTACCTTAGATCTTGCATATATTTGGAATCGGTCTAAAAATGTTGATATGCGCTCAAAAAGTTCCGAGAGACCATCAAAAATTTTGGAATACTTTTGGGAGGCCGTTATTAACATGGAAACAGCGCTGAAGCAAAGATTTGCAGGTCCGAAAAACTACAGACACATATTAATATGAAGCGTATACTGAAATACATTTATAAACTTTGACTTACATTCGAGGCAACAGACGCAGCAAAGGATCCAAGCGTCTGAATACAAACAAGTGTTTTATCCACAGCATGTTTAACCCTTGCGTATCTTGCGCTGGTTTTTGCATCTGCTTCTTTCTTCTGCTGGAGATTTGCGAGAACATCTTCGACAGTGAGCTGTTTCAAACCCTTGGTGCTGCTCCCGCTCAAGTTCTGGAATTCAATCTCAGTCTCCCTCCACATCTGATCGATGTCGACATCATCGGCAGGCTCAGACTCAGGCCCAGACATAATGGAGAGTCTCTGGTTAATTTCAGGGGATGAAAAGGTGCAATACAGGCAGGAGACTTATAACATAGACCCCATGCAGTACGGTGTCAATGTGTCAAGGTAGAACAGAAAGCGAAACGGTCGATCCACCCCAGCCCCCTTGGGGTCTGCGGGCTTTTTAAGGCCGTCAACATCACTCAGCTTGTTCGTTGTTTTTTCCTGAAGGATGAATAGGGTTCATTCTGGCCTGATGAAGTTCAGCCTCGTTATGGGGCCCGGGTAGGAGATGCCCGAACCCTGTCGAACAAGCGACGGACTCACGTATGGCCTGGCGAAGGACACGGCTGCGAGACGACAACATACTTATATGCGTCTGATTTGTGCCTTGTGAGGATGCGAAGGGAAAGCTACATACTCCGTATCTTCACAGGTTTATTATCGTTGACATTTTGTGCCGTAAAAATAAGAAAATAGACAAGCGGGAAAAATTACCGGTTCCGCGTATCCGGGCCGGTATTACATACCATGACAGTGTCTTCCTATCCAATAAGCCCACAGATCCATCGCGGCTCGTTGAAATATTATGTTTCATAGTTACTCCATAGACCTGTGATAACTACCATGGCGGATGAAGTCTGGATGATAAGAAAAACTACACCCGGCTTGCTTCCTGTGTCTTGACGGAGTACATTCAACCTCACTAAGTTAATTGTTGGCGAATATATCCGTTCCGAAAGCATAGGATAAGTGATAACTAGCATGGTTAGTTAGCGGCGTCTATCCCAGTCGCTTCATTTCAACGTCCAAATCCCTTTCAAGCTCGGCCGATTTAGCCACACCAGCGAGGCTGAGAGAGAAAAGTCGCTCGACTAGTATCGTATAATTGTTCCAAGTCAATATCGAAGGTAGTAGAAAAGTACTTAGAGATATGGTACCTACCTGCAGCATCTGAAAAACCTAAGGCTGGAAACCCTGTGCTTGTTCTGGATATCCTGCGCTGCCCAAGTGAATCAATTTGAACAATATAGGCTGGGAAGTTGAACCTGAAGCCATTTCCGGAATGAAATGAGTCGAAGAAGTTTTCTGCAACTAGGCATAGCCCATGAGCTGTTAGCTGTGGTGATAATTGCAGGTCTATTTAAGGGCAGCATACGCTCCTGGCTAACGATAGTGTAACCATCTCTACTGATAATGGTTAGACGAAAGCCGTTAGATTTTGTTTCTCGGAGAATCGAAATCTCTGCATCAGCAATATATACTGATTCTGTATGAACGTCGTATGCTTGGCTGGTATAATTCATTAATACAAGATAAAACTGATGGAATTTTCGAATGAGAGGACCTTACATTGCGAAAAGTTTACTTTCGGTAACCCTAGGATACTGAAGACCTAGAACGAAGAGTTCTGTTTGCATTTCGCGCAGTTTCCTTTGGAAAACAGAAAGTGCTTCCGTCGCAATATTCAGTAAAAAGGATAATTCAACGTATATTAGGTACTCTTACCTGCAGAACCCTTGAAGCATATGGCTAGCCCCATATCTCTTCCAGGGCCAGCTTCTTTTTCTTGAGTATAGCTTGTACAGGTAACCTGCTCAAAGACTATACTTTGTTGACTAGGATCAAAATACCATTTCGTCTCTGACGTTACTATTCGCTTGATATTAGCCAACCCTTCAGGGCCAATGGTGAAAGGATGTGCCCCATACAGCGTACTCTGGTTTCCATGATATCAATATCACTCTGAATTACGGAATAACTTATCACTATCTCCGCATAATCATTCGGAGATAAAGGAGCGTAGATGGTATCTTCATGCTTAACGAAGTTGTCCAAATCTGTGCTCTTGTAATGCAGGATTTGGATGTTATTGATATGATCCCTTTCATAATAGCGTTTCCCAAATAAATTGGACGAGAACCTTGCCAATTTCACTTCAGTTTTGCATTCCCGTATGTCTCTAGAACTGCGTAAGTACACCTCTTAAGACTACCCACCAATGGTTCAGGCTTAGAGAAACATACCCTATTGAGTTTAGGATATAGACATGTCGAGACTCAGGCGGGCCAGAAGAAAAACAGAGCGGAGTCTCGGCGCCCTGGAGAGTCATCTGTTTAGCCTGGCTAAGCGTAAGCCTTTCCATTGCTTCCTCAATATATGCCATATCTGATGAAGGAATTGGATAAGCTGCTGGTCGTCATGATAAATAAACTAAGAGGGCTGTACAGACCTGACCGTGGAATCCTCTTTATATATAGCGGTGTGAGGCTATTGGTTATGTGATTGACCACTTTGTATAACATCCACACTCTTTCATTGCCCACCAGCCGTGTACAGATAGTGTAGTGGGAGGCTATATTTGGCCATCGTCAGTCAATTCCCGGTTGACCACCTTAACCAGCGAACCTAACTAGTTAACTATGAGAAACAGACTTACGAGAAAAAGCAGCAACCTCTGCTTGATGGGAAGACTGGCCACCCGACTTCAGCCAGCATTGGCACGCAAACAACTTTTGCTGCAGAACCGGCTCTTCATGGGGTGAAAAGTCTGGATGTATGGTGGCGTGTGGACAGACGAGCCGACTCTGCGTCCCATTGCTTTCGTGAAGCTCAAAATCCTCCCTTGGAGCCGCCTTCACGTCTGAGGTATCCTTCGTATCCGAACAGGTGTCCTTCAGGTTTTCCGTGAACCAGGCGTGGATCTCATAGAGCATTGAGTCGATATCGTTAACTCGGGACTCGATTCTTCCTGCTCGGGTGCTTTTTTCGGAGGAGTTTCAGCCAGTTAGTGACAAACGTCCGTCTCAACATCATCTTCCAATAACTAGTTATCACGGTAAACATCGACGAGTGAGAGACACAAGGGCCAACGTACTTGACAATAACCCCAAGCAGGAGATTCAGGCCGTTCGTGTGGACTGTCAGGTTGCTTCGCAGTGTCGCTAGGTCTCCTCCTTCGGTTGTCCACGATATCGTCTTCCAGGCATGCTTAAGGCCGTCGTTCCATCTCCTGAATCTAGGCTGCCCGGCATCCTGCACTCTTGGTCTTCCAATGCTCCCATACTTCTGGACGATGGACTCTAGATGGGCCAGAGTTTGCTCGCAGCTACGGAGCACTTGAGCCAGGACGTCGTCCTCGTCTTCCTCGTTGTCAGCGGTTTCATCTTGCTTCCGAGATCCCGTTGGCAGCGACGACACATCAACACGCAGGCTTGCGGACCCATCACGGCTGGCTGTTTTGAATGCTTGCAGGGCAGCGCTGAGAGAGTAAAGCTGGTTCTCTACTTCGCGAAACTCTGCCGGCGCTGACTTGCGCCCCTTGGTGAATGCTCTTCCCAGCTGGAAGGCCAGCTTGCCCATCAGATATGCATCGCCGACACTGATCGGAGACGCCATGACAACGGCTCTCAACAGTTTGGTGATGTTCACTGAAGATTCATAGTTAACTATCGTTTTCCTGGTAATATAAACAGGATGCACCCTCCTGCACTGCCTCAAGCTTGGGGGCTACCGCGAGCGAGCAGTGCGCTCGCTCAGTTCACTGTCAGTTTTCTCTATCTGTGCATGGACGATTACTACGAGAAAACAGCAGACGCAACCTCCCGTCCAATACTCTTATTTCAACAAGGCAGTGCATGCAGGCAATATCTTGGAGGCTGGGATTATCAAACAGTTACGGAGTACAGCCTCATGACCAACACGATCTCCGTGGGGGCCCTCACAATGGTTAAGCAGCGCTCTCGCCTATAAAACCGGATACCCCCTTTCCCACCTCAAGGAGAATTCTACCTCCTTTCTATCAAGTCCACGCTTCGACATATTTGCAGCTTCAACTTACCATGACAGCCCCTCCTGGAATTATCTTTGAGGACTTAGAACCTCCAAATCCTTATCTGCGAACACCTTGGATTCCTCTTCCATCTGAGACTGAGCAGTCTCCTGTGCGTAGATCTGCGTATCTAGCTCCCCGGTACCGTACCCCCAGTGACATTTCCCGACGTAATTACCCGCCACCACCATATCCAGAGAATGAAACATATCCCCAGGAGAAGCAAGCGTTGCTACCTTCGTCATCGACCTCGGTGGTAGTCCATGTCATTCAGGACATAGCCAGAGCAACTATCACGCAATTATTCAATAACAATAGCCAAATTGCCATTCGAGACGGGAAATACCAATTCCCCGTCCCCTACGGATCAAGTGTTGTTGATTTCAAGTGCAAGATTGGGGATCGAGAAATTCAGGGCCACGTCAAGCCACGAGATATTGCCCAAGCCGAGTTTGATCATGCCCGCAGAACCGGTCGTACTACCGGTCTCGTCAAGCAGGATACTCCAGAAATATTCACTACCAAACTCGGGAACATACCAAAAGAGACAATTGTAGAAGTAGAGCTTTCGCTCAACTTCTTCCTGAAATACAACCTTCCACAACGCTCGTCTATAACAACCCTTACAATTCCCAGTTGCATTGCTCCTCGCTATGGCCAGCCCGACTGTGAAGTCCACCAAAATGGACCATCGCCAGGGACGCTATCTATTTCCGTGGAAATCCTTAATGCGGATGCAATTGACCGGCTTGATTGTCACACCCATGGCATTGCTGTCGAGAGAGACAAGAAAGAGCAGGTTTTCCAAAGCTGGGCTGACTTCATCGCCGACGGACCTTCTGCTCCGTCGCCATCTATTGCAAATGTTAGATTATTGACTGGCTACACCTGCCTTGACAGGGACTTTGTCCTCTACATCTCCACAACTTCTTCAGCCGACCTATGTACGCCCCGCGCTAGCCTAGAGGTTCATCCGTCAATCGAAGGGCATTCTGCTACTATGATTGACATTCCTGCCGAATTCATGCTTCAAGATCAGGCACCTGTTGATGATAAGGAAATAATTTTTCTCGTTGACCAGTCTGGATCTATGTCCAGCAAGTTACCAGGCCTAATTTCGGCCATGCAGATATATCTACGGAGTCTTCCCTTTTCCATACCTTTTAATATCTGCTCTTTTGGCTCAAGTTTCCAGTATCTATGGAAAGAATCGATGAAATACTCTGATATCACTTTAAATGAAGCTCAATATTATGTGTCCCAGTTCTCGGCCAATTTAGGAGGCACTGATCTTCTTCCAGCTATGGAGCGTGCCGTCATGCAACAACAGCACCATTTTCTAGATGTTATTGTTCTCACTGATGGAGAGGTTTGGAGGCTGGAAGAGACGCTTCGCTTCGTAAGGCTTACGCACAATGTGTCAAAGAAGGCGGTTAGATTTTTCTCTCTTGGTATTGGAGATGCTGTCTCTCATGAACTTATCGAAGGCATTGCAAAGTTTGGCGGTGGGTATGCTGAAGTTATTCCTCCTGCTAATACCAATGGCTGGGAGGACCGTCTCGTGGCTGTTCTAAGGGCTTCATTAACTGGGCATGCGAGTTCATTGAGTGTTGAAATTGAGGGCATAGATATCCAAAACGAAGGTAAGGGTAGCCTCTATCGTGTAAAATTTCCGGGTTTACCGAGCTAATCCTTTAATTATAGAAAACAATACGTTCATATCACCACCTGTCGTCCAGATGTCCCCGGCGGACGTGTCCACATTAAGCCCCTTCGGAAGAAATCGCATCTTCGTTTTGGCCCAGAACGGACAAATAAAGCCAAGTTCCAAAATCCACCTAAAAATCAGTCGGGGTGGAAGGATATCCAATACCACTATTCCGATCATGGCCCTCCAAGAGAAAGATTCGCTCCTTCATAAATTTGCCGCGAGAGCTTTGCTAAGCGACCTGGAACGAGAAAACAGTTGGATTCAGCGGGACCACCGCATCCAACAGGGTGCACAAACAGCATTTTGGACAAAAGTAGAAGGAGAGCGTTTAGGTTGCCAGTGGGCTTTGGTGTCCAAATGGACGAGCTTTGTGGGTGTGGAAGACATTGAGGCTGGCAGCAGAGATCAACGCTCGCCTGAAGTAATCGACATTCATCTTTTTGAGCATGTTGATGATGATTATGTTGATGATGGGTGGGAGCTTCTTTGTCCAAGAGTCGCCCATCCCGCCCCCGTTTCCGCCAGTGAGACGGTGATGGATTTAGGGAGACCTGTGCGGTACGGCTGCAGTGATTTTTTGGCCGCCCCTGCACGTACCCGCCGCCGGAGACCCATAGAACGCTCCCAGAGTTCAGCGTCCATAGAGATTCAAGGAAGTTATTGTTCAAGTCAAATGGGAGACGGCGGTTCTGGGCAGGTCCGTGGACCCGAAAAGAAAAGTCATAGATGTTCAGACACTTCGAGTCGAAGGATAGAACGCCAGGAACGAGCTCGCACTCCTGAGCCTAAACATTCTATGGTTGAGATACATGGCTCTGGACCATCCTACGATGCCCCATGCCGACGCTACCGTAGGTACATTGAAACAGATACTGACTCTGAAATTAGTGACCCCGTCCCAGTCGTAAGAGAAAGGTCCGCTAGGCGGGGGAATAAGGTCAGGCAACACTGTCAAGAAGGCGATAATCCGATACTACGGCCGCTGGGCCCTGCCAGTGATTCAATTTCTGAACATTCTGCGCTGTGGAGGGAAAGGGAGTTGCCTGATCGCAACAGCAGTTCACCTGATTACCCGCCTACCACAAGGCCTCCGGCGGGCTTCGTGGCTAGTATCGTGTCCTATCAGCGAGCTGATGGGTGCTTTGGGGTTCTCCCTCTGGGACCAGAAATTCTCACCATTGTCGAGGTCTTAATAGCGAACGGCATTGGCGTGAATGTTGCTACCACAATCGTCATTGTGGCATTGTTAGAAGAAAAGTTCCCAGACCTTAAGGATATGTGGCTTCTAATTGTCCAGAAAGCGAAGCAATTCATAGATATCCCCGAGATCGACGAAGATATAAACATGCTGGCTGCAAAGAAGGGGGTAAATGATATCCCGGAATCAGTCTTTCAGGATATCATACGCAATTACACCTAGAAAAAGCTCTCTCTTAGTTATGGTTTCTGTGATCAAATTCCACGGGCCACGAGTTGATACAATGCTAATTGCTTCATTATTTTTCGCCACCCTGATTGCTTCTTGCTGTAAACAACTGGCTATCTATCTTGATGTAGAAATGTAGCTCATCAGTTGCACTGCTAAGTTAACTAGCCTGGCCCTCTCGGAGTTAGTTACCTGGCCGGGCAAACAGCTGCAGCGGGATGACATCACAGCAGCCAGCGGCCTTTGCCACAGAAGGCCATGCAAGCTTTGATATACAGTGGATGGAAAGGCAGGTCGATGATCAGTCTGGATACGGGATGTGTACTTCTAGAGTGACTGCTGTAAGGGGCTTTTGCGGAGTGTTTCTCGAGTTATCTCTGTTGGCATGCTAGAGTGACCATGCCTCAGTACTTCAAAAACGACCTCTGCTTGGTCCCCATCGACAAGGCGTCACTGCAGAACACGCTCACTGAGCTCAGAGAGGCCATCGTGCGTGCCTTTGCATTGATCAAGGCAAATAGCCCTGCTCCAGATATAAACGATACCAAGGCGTTCGGCTCTCTGTACACTGGCGACAATGGTACGCACAAACCCATACGGCCAATATCATACTCAAGCAGCTGGCTGAACCTCTCGGGCTGTCAAACTATAGGAATCGCTGTCATGGCTACTCGCATTGCCATTCAAGCCAAATATCTCGGTGGCAACAAAGCAGAAACTGATGCATTAATTTCCAGCGCTCACAGCCTGGCCAAAGAGCGTCTCAGTCCGCATCTAGTTGAGATACACCCGCTCCATGGCCAGGTATCGCCCACCGGATCCGCTCACCTCGGCGCCGCATTTGCTCGTACCTTTGCTGCCGCTGCAAACATGACTTCTCGAAATGGCAGTGTTTGTAGGATTTATTCGCGGGACGTGGCCTGTGTCTGTGAGGCCTTTGATCATGCATGCGATGAAAGCTACGGTCTGGGATACGACGATGCTTTGAGTGGAAGAGCTGGACTCCTCAGGGCTGTCTTAGCCTTCCGTCATTTCCGTCTCGACAGAGAGACTGCAGCATCTTACGAGCTGGTGTTCAAAAACGTGCCCTTTCTGGTGGATTGTATAATAGAGGCGGGTAAAATTGGAGCAGAGATGTTCGTGGAAGAGCATGGAGAGAGTGAGGCGCTTCCCCTTATGTGGCCATGCCGGGGCAAATATTATGTAGGCAGGTAAGTCTCCCGTGCGGCTTGCTCGGTCAAATATCTTATCAAGTCACTAACATATGACGTTGTTTAATTCCAGCTGCCACGGAATTTGTAGGTATTACTCCATGAAATCTGTCCATGGTTCTTGACGTGCTCACCCTATGTATAGGCGGTATCCTTGCCATTCTCCTTGAATGCGAGCTTGAAGAATTAGGGGATGGGGCCCCTGAGAGTAATCACCTCCATATAATTGGAAAGACAATCACACAGCTTTGCAAACTGACCATTGCGAACGAAGGCCACCTTCCTTCGTCATTGCCACATAATCCCCTAGCACGAAGGTCCCCTCTGGTCCAGATCTGTCACGGTGCCCCCGGGTTCCTGGTCCTTTTAGCTCGCTCACGAGGCATTGCACGTCTAGCGAGCCTGGAGTGGGAACCGTGTTGGGATCATGCAATATACCTCGCTAGCCAGCGGGTTTGGGAGCAAGGCCTCATCTTCAAAGGAGGTGGCTTATGCCATGGCATTGCGGGAAACGCATGGCCTTTCCTAATGCTTCACAACTTGTTTGAATATGGGCCTCAGGGCTCGAGGGCCGATAGGATGGCATTCAACGAAAAACTGGCTCAGACACCACCGCCTCCTCAAAAGTACTCTGCCGACCAATACCTCTCGCGAGCACTGGCTTTCCTTCTGCATGCCAGAAAGACACAGCCATTCAATACCCATACGTACGAAGAGAGCGTCCAATATCGTATGCCGGACCACCCTTATAGCCTCTACGAGGGGCTTTCTGGCACAATGGTTGCTTGGGCAGAGGCATGTGTGGTGATTGTCGCCCGCCTGCGAAAGATGGAAGTGGACGAGGTTGTGGGACATGGTGCCTATCATACTGATGGAGCTTTCTGCCGAGATTTGCGCCATGTGCTAGGAATCCCTGGCATCGCAGTCCAGGGATATATATAACTCGTTTTGATTGTACCAATGATTGCTTCTTATTTGCATGCGAGAAAGCAGGTAGTATCAATGGGGTTGGGCGACATATTACGCAGATAAAATCGGGAGAAAAGCCGTCTGAATTAAGGCATTGCTTTTATTGGGGGTATTCTTGCTACTTAGCGTCTAATGATGTACATCAATAACATAATGGATGCAGGCTGTGAACATTACCAAACGAGTCTCTAGTAGTTCAACATGATTGTTTCACATTACAATCAAAATTCTATGTCAAGAGCCAACATAAAATCAAAAGTCTTCGTCGTCATCCTTACCTAGCAAAGCTGCATAGTCCTCAACAGATGCAAAGGTAGGCAGGTGCTTGAGTTTTCGTCTCTTTTCTCTCTTCGGCTGATCAGACTTCTTTGTGTCTTTTGCCTCAGCGACCTCATCATCCAAATCTGACGGTAGCTCCTGGTCACTATCGAGGAATGCTTCCTCATCCGATTGATCGAAATTGAACACATCTTCATCAATATCGATAGATTTATCCATTCCAGCCTCCGAAGGTGCCTCTTCGTCATCCTCCTCCTCCGAGCTTTCGTCATTGATGATAACATCATCGTCGATCTCACGGTCCTCCCCACCAATGTCCTCATCCATGCCCTCTAGATCATCACGGTCACTATCTTCCATAGCGGAATCAAAGCCGTCCATATCCATGTCGTCGTCACTAACGCCTTCACCGTCAAGCTCAGGCTGTGACTGTACCAAAGCTTTCCAAACTTCGGACTCTTCGTCACTCTCCCCTTCTTCGTCATCCTTGGCAGATTTCTTCTTGGATTTCTGACGCAGTTTGTCTTTACCAAGTCGGTTAAAGTAATCATGGAAGAAAACGTCTTCAGCAGAAACCTCGTCACTTCGCTTTCTCCAGAATGACTCGCTGTTGACAGGTTGCTGAGTCGTATTCCGCCCAGATGTTACCAGGAGACCACTAGAATCCCCGCCAGCAAGAGGTTGCATAATGGAAGATCCACGAAGGCTAGGCGCAGCTTTGGGAGATTTATAGACGAAACGATCCAGAAAATGGGTGAGAGTATGAATTGTGAGATCTGGCTTTCCAGACATTTTCTCATGTAGGAGCAACTGTTTAGCACTGACAGCTACAGAGGGGTGGTAATGTGATAGATATGGAAGCTAAGAGAAAATGATTGTTAGTGATTTCGAGCCAAGAGTTATTAAGGGGTTGCATCAAGAGGTACGAACCAACTCCCACAGACAGCTTCTATCGGCGTTGCTTTGCTCTGGGTCTCTCTTTCGAGGATCGTAACGAGTTACTGATGGCTGCTTTTCGGGCTCCTCTTTGTCTACCATCTCATCTTCTTCCTCATCCGGAACGTCCCTGAAGACTTCTTCTTCGTCATCGTCCTCGGCATCTTCTGGTTGATCCACCATAGCTGTCAGAGATGGGAAAGTTGTTTCCAATTTTTGGATCAGATACAAAACTCCACAACTAAAAGATGGGTTGTGCACGCCTAATATCTGTACTAGACGCTTGATAAACGCTTTAATTCGTTTGATGTTGATGTCAGTGTTCAGGGCCTTATATAACAGGTTGAGGTACATTGACTGTTTGGACGATGTAGCCACACGAGGATCCAGTAATGATTCATAGAGCGTTTTATAAAAGCGATCCGCCGAAACTGCATGAGATGAAGAGAGCTGTTGAATGAGCATAAGAGCCTGAATGCTAGTGTTAAAGTTAGAAGAATTCGTAATACGGAAAAGGGTATCCAGATGTTTAGAGAGTCTGAGAGTAAAATAAAGTTAGCTTGCAACGCTGCAACGAGTTTAAATAAGGGTTAACATACAATTCATAACTTGACGTAGTGAAGGGATAAGCGCGGTTGACGCCAACCAGAACTGCCGAGATAAGCTTCTCCCGAAGCTCATCCTCTTGAGCCTCCCCTTTGGCATCATCATTATCTTCTTTACCCTTTTTACCCTTCTTGGGGTGCTTTCCCTTCTTTTTGAGTTTCTTTTGGGCATGAACGTCTGTCTTTGGCTTTAGGAGAGCAACAAAAAGGGGGAAATAGATGTCAAGAAGTTGAGCTGCAACTTTATCATCACTCTTGCTCAAGATAGTTTGATTTAGAGTGATAACTCCGTAATATTTTGCATGTTGGCTCTGGCCAGGGCGAAACAATGACTCTGACTCTATCGAAGAGACAATAGTTCCCTTCATGAGTGGATGAGCTTGCTCGAGTTGAAGGAGAAGATACGATGCTCGCGAAGCAATCTTCTTGCTCGGATCACCTAGCTTGTTCACTAGAAGGCGTAGCAAGTTTGATTCCTGTTCTGGTTTTTCCTTTAGAAGCTCGTAAACGTAACTCAGAGCTCTGGATCGAGAAAATTCGATTTCATCATTGCACCAAACTTCAAGGACCTTTAATACCTCGAAGTATTGGTCTTTGAGAAAATCTTCAAATGCCCACATAATCAAATGGCTTTTCTCGATCTGATTCGGAAGCTTATCGCCGATGTCCCAGTGGCCACCTGCTTCCGACAGCGCGGCAGCCAAGGCAGGTTGATTAACGAAATGTTTCAATCTTCGATCACTGGGAAGTAGAGTGCCTTGTGCAAACAGGTCTTTCAGCGATCGCAACACTTCCACGGCTTGGGCTCTGCTCCGCTTTTTGGCCAAACCAACCAAATTTTCCAATGCCTGTGTATTGTGAAGAGGGGATTCCTGCGCCGAAAGGGTCAAAGCCGATATTTTGTCACTTAGGGTACCTGAAGAGACAATTGTCGAATAAAACTTGTAGCTTGAAGATTTAGAGTCCCTATTCGACGTGTATGCTTTATTTTCGGCTTCCAATAACGTCATAGCATATTCACGCATGCGCTCCAGCACTGGGCGAGATACATTTACGTGGCGACTGGAATCATAGGATATATCTGGAAGCTGAGTAGCATACCAATCGGAACGCTCTGGGATAACCTATACACGATATGTGTTAGTATAAAACTACCTTCACCAAAGAGGAATATTTTACTCACGAGATTCGAAGAGGATAGACCTTTCTTGGGAATTTTAGAGTCTTGAGTTAAAGCTGAGGGCAGAGAATCATTTTTCTGGGGTTTTTTACTCTCCGTCCTCTGCTCTAGGGCATTATTCCCCTTAGATTTCTTCTCTTGTGCCGGTTTTTCAGTTCTGTTTTCCTCGGACTGCTTCCCCTCCTGCTTCCGGTCCTGCTTCGTTTTAATGGGTTTCGTCTCCTGTACAGGGAGTTCTGGAACTTCAGGGAGCTCATTCCCGCCATTGATAAGTCTACCAAGGTCCCTTCGGAGTTTCTCCAAATCGCCGCTGGAAACCTCCTTGTCCTCCATCTCTGAGTCCGATTCGACACCAGCTACCAGGTCAAGATCCTCCTTCGTCCCCCCAATTGCATATACCTCCTCTTCCAGACTCTTCCCACCATCACGCTGTCTTTCCGCTGTTGAGTATGGATTTTCAGAGATGTCAGATTTTATAATTTTCCCACTCCGGTCCCGTTTCTTTCCCGCTTTATCGGTAGGTTTAACATCTGCAAGTAGCTCTCGTTTTTTGACAGGCTTCTCGGTGGGCTTCGTCTCAATAGCTTGGTTCCGTTCCTTGCGCTTTTCATTCTTTTCCGATTTCTGCTTCTTTTCAGCTTTCGACAGACCTCCATTTCCGCCCTCATCACCTTTTAACTTCTGTTCAATTCGTTTGGTAAGATTAGCTACCGTAGCATCAGAAAAGCTTGGTGTTGCGTCTGCATCATTGCTCGGCCGCTTCTTTTCAGCGGCAGCACCATCCCTGGCTTTGAGTGACCTATCCTCTTTTCCTTTCCCCTTTGCCATGTCGTAAAAATATCTGGTTGGCCCCGAGATAAGAAATCTGAGCCTTCGGGAGGTTCTTCTAGAAAAATAACAATTGGAAAAAAGGCCCTGCCCGACGGGACCTCAATTTTTTATATCGGAGAAACAGTTCATCCGGGCGAAGCTTTGCGGCCCCGGCCGATCAGATAAGGCAAGGGGAAAGTTCAAAAAAGTTGAACGTCCTCGCATCTGGCTATACATTAAGGCAACTTCAACATCCATCTAGTATTATCAATTCCTCCTTGTCAACAACTAATTGGGTTCAATCTCATGTTTCTTCAGGCAGGCCTTAAGCGTGGCCCAAAGTCGCTTCATCGGCGACCAGTGTTGAAGATACCTTATGCAGGCCGAGTTCAAAGCCTCCAGAGATACCATGTATGTGGTGTACTTCCGAAAATATAATACCATTTTAACATATTTTGCAGGATGACGCGAGGAACAGAGCCTCTAGTTTCTGGATTCCCTCTGGTGGAATAGCAGAAGCCAAGAACGGAGGTAATTAGAACTACTTCTTTCTTAGGAGTTGCTTGACGCTAATTCCTGTATAGTGGACTCTAACGACCTTCTTATTAGAGCTGGATTCCTAAGACAGGTGCGTTCCATAGATGTTAGTATAGCAAGTTTCTAGCTGATGTCATATAGCCATACTCAGGGGTATTTCACCTTCTTCCACTTGGGCTTCGAGTCCAAGAGAAATTAGAGAGGCTTATTGATAAGCATATGCGCAAACTTAGTAAGTAGTTAATCTTCAAGCCAGTGAATCTACGGCTAATATTCCCTTATAGGCGCCGCAAAGCTGTCATTATCATCCTTATCTTCCCAGGCTTTATGGAAGAAGTCGGGGAGACTTCACGACGACGATTCTGAGGTACGCAGTTGATTCATGTTTTTGCGGGTATATACTTCGATAATAACCTTAAAATAGGTATTTCGATTTGTGGATAGAAAGAAGACTCCGTTCCTTCTTGCCCCAACTCATGAAGAAGAGATTACTTCTGTTGTATCTGGGCTGATCAAATCATACCGAGATTTGCCGCTACGTGTATATCAAATTTGTAAGACTATTCCTCACTAGAAGAATATATGCCAAGGGTGCTAACTACCCACTCTAGCAAGAAAATACCGTGATGAACCAAGACCGCGGCATGGCCTCTTGCGTGGTAGAGAATTCGTCATGAAGGATCTCTACACTTTTGACTCTACTGAAGCAGAGGCAATAAAGACTTATAACACAGTGAAAGAAGCCTATATTAGCCTCTTCAAGGAGTTAAAATTACCCTATGTTGTTGCCTCGGCTTCATCGGGCAATATGGGAGGCAATTTAAGTCATGAGTTTCATTTTCCCAGTCCGAAAGGGGAGGATACTATAGTCAGCTGCTCTAAATGCGAATATGTCTTCAACGAGGAGTTAGCCAGTGGAAAAACCTCCTGCAAACGAACTGAACACAAGCTAAATTCAAACTCCCCAACTGACGGGCTAGGCCATCAAGAGGCAGCAGCCATTTCAACAGGCCAGTGGTCGGCAATTTCTAAAGACAGAAAAGTCTTAGTGAGGGCATTTTATCCCAAATTCCTTATCGCTGACGGGCAGTCAGAGCCTGTTCAGCGGGAAGTGAACCAACATTCTCTTAAATCAGTGGCTTCCGCCTATGGGATTGATATTGACATAGGTGTCAAGGACGCCCTTGCTACGTGGAAAGCTGAAATCCAGAACCAACCCCAGAACACCAAACAAAATATACGTGTCCTGGATATTTATGATTTCAGAGTCCGTGTCTATGATCGGCCGCCAATTAAAGATCTTCTAAATGGGATGTCTAGCAACAACCTTGACATTCAATCCTCACTGCTTGACCGCTTCCCTGGAACCAATGATGGCCTGGATCTACTCCGAGCGAGAGCAGGGGATGAATGCCCCAATTGCGGAAACCCTGCTCTCAAAACAGACCAGTCTATTGAGCTTGCGCACACTTTTCACCTTGGTACACGATATAGCGAGGTGCTACAAGCCAATGTATCCATAAACCCTGCGAGTCTACCTGGAGCAGAAAAAAAAGGGAAGCAGGAACCAGTTCCAATACAAATGGGCTGTCATGGTATTGGAGTCTCTAGAATGATATCAGCGGTATCGGATATTCTGGCAGATGAAAAGGGCCTTAACTGGCCACAAGCCATTGCTCCCTTCCAAGTGGTTGTTGTACCTGGGAAGGGTCTGGAGAAAGAAGGCGAGCTGGTCTACGACATCGTTACTCAGAATACCCAGCAGCTGATTGACACGATATTGGATGATAGAAAGAAAGACTTCGCCTGGAAGCTGATAGATGCGGACACCATTGGATATCCTATCATTCTGGCAGTTGGAAAAAATTCATGGGGCGCCGGTAACAAGGTAGAAGTCCAGTGTCGACGATTAGGAAATCTCCGAACTCAAGTCTCCCTGGAGGAAGTCCCCGAGTTTGTTTCATCCTTGCTCAGCAATCTATAGCATTGTCCAGCTCTTCTTCTGGCCGCCCATGGTTTTGTGGAGAATGTTTGTATATTACTGTATGTACTAGCATCGGCGTTCTGGAGGTATTGTATACAACTATGGGATAGAATCGATATTAACGAAATTTTAATCAAGATCTCAAGTTGTTATTCCGTAGAGTATTGTAATTATTTGCCTTATTTCCTCATGGCAGGGTGAATACTTGGATTAAATGTAACAAAACTTACGTTCGCGCTCGACCAGGAGTTATCTAACTAGTTAGTTAAATCTTCCACACGTCACTTTCCGCTAGTTAACTACTTGACAAACATTCAACAAATTCCTGAACTCCGACACAACAATAACTACCAAACAATACAATCGCCTTCTTATATTTGAATACAGGGTTGAGAATTGAAATGGCTTCTTCGCAGAAAACTTCGGCTGCTGCTCCTGGCGCAGGTTCGTCACTACAACCCCGCACCCACGTCCTTCTGCTGATAATCCAGCCCATCCCACGAGATGGCATATACAAATGTCTTGCATGCTAACCGGCAAACGCAATAGTTGACGTTGCTACACTATCCGTACCTCAGCTTCGCTCTCTCCAGTCCCGTCTAAGCTCCGAGCTCGAACATCTCACATCATCACATACGAAACTACGATCCGCGCAATCGAAGTTCAGAGAATGCATCCGTTCTATAAACGATGGTGTTCTCGCGAAGCCAGAAAAGGACGGACAGGAGAATGATATATTAGTACCATTGACCAACTCGTTATATGTCAAAGGGAAGCTATCGAATAGAGAAAAGGTGATCGTAGACGTCGGGACTGGGTTCTATGTCGAAAAGGTACGGCACTTCTGTTTTGTCTCTACCCACCTCAATTGGCGGATATGGAGGCATGAATGGGGATTTGCAGTGCTAACCGATCGCTATGGTAGACACCAGCTAAAGCTATAGAGTTTTACAATGGGAAAGTCGGAGAATTGGGAACAAATTTGCGTGAGCTAGAAAAGATTGTGGCAGGCAAGAGCACGAATCTAAGAGTTGTTGAAGAAGGTATTGCCCAATATGCGAAGCCCGGTGGCCCTTTAACTTGGGTAATTACGTACTAACAAGAATGATGCAGTGTTGCGCCAAAAACTTCTCGCTGGCGAAGGAAGTGTGGCGCAGGCAGGGCCTAGCGGAGTCGCACAAGCTTGAATCAACCGAAGATGTCCATATCCGAAATTGACGGCAGACTCCTGAGTGTATGACGGACAAGGCTAAGCATAGCCGGTTCTATTGCAGAGGCCATAGTGCAGGGGATAAGGTAGCGCCATTGTTGGAGCGAAGACTCGGTCGAACCTTTCAAGCCCCCATGGAATCTTCGGTTCAGACCTGTAAGAGGTAAATATCAGTAATGATTTGGATTGAGAGTATACTCGGTTTGTCATGGCATTAGGCATATAAAAAAGGAATCAAAAAATCCTTGAAGATACGTCTGATTTTAATTTCCTATGCTCCCCAGCTACTAAAATACCATTATTATCCCATAGTGTTGCTGAACTGATCTCAAGTAAATGAATGAGCTCTGGAGGTGGAGCTATCGGAGCTGTCCTCGTCTACCTCCTCTCTCTGGGGTTCTGCAACTTGACCCTCAGAATCAGCCTCGCACTTTTGGCCGAGTAGCATCGACACTTGCTCGATAAGAGGCATCAAGGAGTTAAATCCACTTCGAAGATCAGATGGATCAGCGTCTCCAAAGCAAGGGAAGAAAGTGTTTAGACTAGGACTCCATTCTGCATTGTGCCCAACTCCAAAATTTGCATGCTGGCCCAGCATGTTATCCCACTGAAGGTCGAAAATGGATGCACCCCAAGACGTTACGGGTACTGGTGACATGTTATTTGAGCTTGGCCCTTGTAAAATAATCTGAGAAGCTGTCAATTGAGCACGCGAATATTCATCGTATCGGGCGAGTTCGAAAATGTAATTTGTTCCCTTCAGCCGGTAGCGTAGAGCTGATTTCTCAACAATACGGGCGACTGGAGCGAGATTTGAGAAAGATACTCGTTGCTTCCCGGGACCACTCAAATCAGGCATTTTCTCAGGGTGGAAATGTACTGAGTGAGAGAACTCTCTTAGAGACTGTTCAATTGTTGAGGGCTCCTGGAATTCAAGGGCTTTGATTTCTAATTGCCAATCTGATCTATGGATAATCTTAGTATAAGTACAATGTGTTTGTAGGCTCAAAGTGAGAAATACCTTTCAAAGTCAATAACGGCAATTTGGAGAAGGGGCCGTGTATCTCCAACACTGTCATCGCCTTGTGGCCGGATCCAACGCTTCTGGTAAACCTCAAAGTGATTGGTAGAAGGGGACTTTGCAAATTCAACTTCCAGTCTTAGGAGGGAGCTGTTGCCCTGGAACTCGAAGATAACAGCATACAACGGTTCTGGTTGTTTTTGAGAATCCGTAGCAGGCCCATATAAGGGGGCTAGAATATGACTAGCAGAGCTGCACTTGGTCAAGAGGCTGGTATCTCCACGGGTATATTTCAGTCTGACAAATTGTTAGTAGCCATCGTACTGATCAAAACTTAGAGAGCAGTTTATATTACCCTTGCACCAGATGCCCTCTAGTCCTAGAGTTAAGCAACATTGTTCTAAACTCATCAAAGGAATATCGAGCTCTTGAGTTCTTGGGTTCTCTATAGTCATCAAGTATGAATGTTCCAAAATTGACCCGCATACGCACATGACCGCGGAGAAATCGAAGCCCCTGGAGTGATTCTTCAACAGTCTCACGGAGACGGCTCTCGTTAGTGTTGAGGGAATCTTCATCCCGGTCTTGCATAGAGTCTGGATCCATTGATGCCAGAGGCATCTCATGTAGCACTGGTGTGGCATACATCTGCCCTAATCCTCCAACAGAATGGGCTACTCGGGCTATTGCAACCTCTTTGTTTCGAATATTTGATGAAGCTGCCTGCACAAGATAAAGCTTCGACTGCATATGAATCTTTGCCATGATTTCGGCCCATTTGGCCCGAAGTCTGTGAACAGCTGTTATGATGGTATCATGATCGTCACCATCGACTCTTATAAAGGACGGCTGTTCATCGTAAATGTAAATGTAGCAGCCAGTCTCCCGGCGAATAGGATCGAGTGCTTCTAGCTGGGGGCCTAATAAATCGAATGGTACCTCATCTGTTGGCCATAAAAAGAGCAGCTAAATCCAAGATATTTGTTAGTAAAAGTACAAATCTATTGAGATGGGAATAGCGCACAGTTTCTAGGAATTCAAAGGCCGGGCTTGGTCTCTGGCGAAGCAGTTCAATAACAGTACTAGATTTGTCAATTTGGTCAAGGCGTGCCTCCTTTACTTGGGAGTAACTAGAGATTTTTGCGAAAATTCCCTTTTTCTTCTTCGAGGGCCCAGTATCGGAGCAACGGTTGAGTAGGCGCATAAGGGCGCTCTTCGCAGCCGCTACTTGAGCTGGACTTCCCCAGATATGCAACCACTAGGATAATGCTCATTAGTAATAATAAATAATGATAGGTAGCCTAAGCCATACTTGTTCAGACTGTTTCTTTGGATGCGGAATGAATGCACCCGTGTCATAGTTGATCTTGTCGAACAAGAAGTCATTGACGTTCCCACAATTTGGTCCTAGTGCTTTGATATACTCCCCCACCCTAGAATATTTCATTAGTACAGAAGATCAGGCAGAACTAGTTACTAGTCACTACTAACCTCTCTTTAAGTACTCCAAACGACATAGGGAGTCGATATGAACCTAGTAGCGAGGTTAACCCACAGTTAGACGTATATCTCTCAGTAAATCTCACCTGATGGCGCGGCACCAGATGCCCATGCGTTTTTATTCACAGACACGTATGTAGGAGGTTTAGGATAACGTGCACCAGAAGTGCTGGTGTTAGTAGACGTGGTAAGAGGCGCAGGATCCAGCAATTGTGGTACAGCGCTCTTGCCATTGGGGTCATCCTGTAAATATCCTCTATTAGTACCTCGAGGCACTTAGAATATCCAGTTCAACTACTCACTCGCGCAGATTTGATCCCTGCAGGGGTTTCAGGGATGAGTGTTTGCTCGCAGTCGTAGAACACGTCCTCGCCCTGTACATCTTCTGGCTCTCCACCTTCGAGGCACCATTCTACAAATGTTGTTAATCGATTTAGTTCACATGAGAAGGCGATGTTTCTGCTGACCTCTTGCACCTGAGATTTCGTGACTATTGATCATCAGTAAGAGCAGCTTGATCATAATATTGAGGTCAAAGATAATCCTTACTCCATTGTTTGGTATCGTTTTCAAGAGTTCCGCTCCCTATATCCTGAATATCCGTAGATAAAGGAGCTTTGCAGTGGTGGACGCGGTTGTTTTCCTCCAAGGTGGAATGAGTGTGTGGTTAAAAGGTGGAAGTGGCAGGTGAAGAAGGGTGAAGTTCCGGGTTGCGAGTCTTCACTCCTGCTTGCCGCCCACAACATCAAGTGAATGTCCAAGGCATAAAAACAACACAGAACAGAAATTTCATTTAAAGCTACTAAGGAATGCACTTAAAGGTGAGACCTTTGATTTGCAGCCGATCCCATTGGATAAGAATGGCGGATATACATGGAAGAAACAACATGCAAGCACCCGTATTGGCTATCCTGCCATTCCGGGTTTGATATCAATAAATTTGCTACAGGTTCATCTACTCCCCAGTGATAGCAGCAGCTGATATCTTCAACATAGCCCTTGAAACGTAGTTTTAACAGTCATAGATTGAATCTTCACCTCCATTTTAACAGCAAGTTAAAACGGTGATTCCGATGCATCAATGGTCAACAGTGCTTTACAGCTTGATAACAGGCTGGAACAAACGATATCAAAGGGGCAGCCGGCATAATGCACACTTTTCACTTGCTTAAGTGTATTATCCAGGGTCAGGTAAAGTATGTTAGGGAATGAATGCTAGGTAGTCGAGTCTTTTTGGCTGGAGGTTTGAATGTTTATAAAACAAAAATCGATAAAAACATTGATAACAACTAAAATCAATGTAAGAATTATCATTGGTTGGTTATCCACCAAATTGAGAGTTTTAAGGCTATGATTGGTATAAATAGCTTACTAATCCACTAGTAAAAACAGGACGCTCGATATCAAGAAAATAAGACGAAGATGCTCATGGACTGGGGGCTGTGGATTGACTAAAGCAATCAGCATCGGATACTCCGCGGGTACCATTGCGGTAGGGGATGTTTCTTGCGATATTCAATAAATTACTCCATAGTCAGATGTTGCTCCTATGATTTTTCTGTTTTCGGTTTTCAATAGTTGAGATACCAAACATCACACCCAGTGTCCCCCATAACTAGAAGCAGCGCGCCTATTTCACAAGTAGCCATCCATTATAGAAAAAACAAATCATATCACTCTCTACCTTCTAAAAATTGGTATATGAACTATTCTAATTAATAATGTAGAGTAATAATAAGGGACTTAGGTCGGGTGCAGACGAGGCCACCTTACCGGCGACCTCGAGAGGAACAAATATAATCCGTTACCTCGACCAATCAGGAAATCGGCGATTGACTTCATCCTGCACCGAAGCTGTTTCCAAAGCGCAGAGACGCCCGGGCAGCTTCAAGACCGCCAGCTTCAACCCGCAAATAGCCATTGAGCCAGCAAGATGTCCGGCGCACGAAGACCTCAGTGCGTGCTCCCGCAATCGCCCACCGTTTGGCCCGATAACCCACTGCTGACGACTGTGTGTACAGATTCAACCAAGAGTCCATCACGGACAACACGCCTTTGCCAGACCACATTCCTAAGGTGGAGGAGATCGGAGCCACCTCGGCACCGCTGTTGAGTGCTTCATATTTTATTGGAGACCGATGCAGAGCGTTTAACGATGATTACATGAAGTGCAAGGCCGAGGCGGGAGGTCGAGGAGAGGTGGAGTGTTTGAGGGAAGGACGTAAAGTCACTCGTTGTGCTGCAAGCGTGTACGTTCCATTCTTGAAGGGCGGGGAGATAACAGTTTTGGCAAAGGCGGATTTTGTGTGTTCATTTTTTGCAGGATACTGATGTGCTGGATACAGAATAAAAGACATCAACACCCACTGCATGCAGCAGTTTAAGGCACACTGGGAGTGTCTGGAGCAGAACAACCATCAGCTGTGGAACTGCCGAAAGAACGAGAACCAGCTTAACACCTGTGTGTTTGAAAAACTTGTACGTTTTGCCTCGGGTCTGTATCGTCCTTCGAACGCGTGGCTTGTTTTGCTAATGATTTGGATTTCTTTTATATATAGGGTCTGAAGAAAACCATTCCCGATACCCCAGCCGGTCAAGTCCCTGTGCACCTGCGCAAGAAACAGATATATGCCAACTACCAAGGCGAGCAATACTAGAATCCATTTTTTTTTTTTATTTCTCTATACTGAAAGTTCGGTTTGAGGACACTTGGTTTCCTTTCGACCATGTGTATGTGTAAATATAAGTTAGAAACGCACCCGACATGTTCCTTGCATGTTTAGATACTATTTTTTACCTACGTATCGTCTTAAAACGCTGCCATTTCAGGCTCTCCATATCCAGTTGAGATAGACTGCGGGTAATCTTGATATAGTAGTTATCATACAGGAACATCATACAAGAGCCCAAGATGAATGCACAACTCACTTGTCCCAAGTATTTTGTCTTTCCTTTCATATTCACAGATAGTTCATAGAGCTGCTCATCAATAAGCATAAAAAAGGCTACGAAAAAAAAAAAAAAAAAAAAAAAAAAAAAAAAAAAAAAAAAAGGGAAGAAAAAAGGGGGTGGGAGAAGGGGGGGGGGGGAAAGGCCAAAAAAAAGGGAGAGGGAAAAGGGGGGGGAGGCGGGGGGAGAGACAGGAAGGGGAAAAACAAAAAGAAAGAATAGATGTAGGGGTAAGTGAAAAAAAAGAGGGAAAGAAGAAGAGAAAGGAAAGAA
>QQSR01000194.1:0-39074 GCA_003664465.1 Trichophyton mentagrophytes
ATTCTTTCCCGGGGGGGGAGAAGTAGATGACTGCGAGTTCAAAAATCAAAAAGCCAACGTAAGGTGAAAAAGTAGTAGAGGTATAAAAATCGTAGTAATACTTCTTCCGGTGTGAAGTTGAAAGTAGAAGGTGATGGCCGGTGAAAGATAAGAGATAATCTCTACCGGCAGTGGTAATCAGTTTAAGTAGTGAAAAGGTGCGAGACGCAAATGTCCATCAGGACAAACGTGGTGTCATAAGTGAACCACCATGATGTACAGGGCGTCGATGCTCGAGAGACGAGGGAGAAGCCGGCCAAGGGAGTCGAAAGAAGGGTCAAGAATGCGCCAAGCAGGCGTCTTGCCGCCGAAACAGCAGCTATGCGGTGGCCAGCAGGAGGTGAAGTGGTGAAGTGAAGCTGGTGTTGTCCGGTGTTTTGCCCTGCCTGAAAGTGGTGATACAAGGGCCTAGACTCCGCCGGCGTGGGACTCGCTATCTGTCTTCCTGCCTCGCGAGCCTGACTGACTGTGACTGTGTCTGTGTCTCGGCCTGTATCTCCGTCCGCCGGTCTGTGGCGCTGCCCTGGGAGGGTTCGAAGTCGAAGTCGAGACTTGAGGTTTGTGAATGCTTGTGCTGTAAGGGACCAGGTCGGTTGCTTAAGTAGACGTGTGCGGCGAAAGAAGCAACGTGCAACGGCAAGCCGACAGCCTGCTTCTCGCTGCTGATCCGAGATGCTGTCCGAAGAGCTTCGTTTTCTTTTCTCTGAGCTGTCGTCGTCGCCGGCTGGTGGTTGGCTGGCAGTGGTTGTGGTGTTGGTGGTGGTTGGTGGTTGGTGAAGTTGTTGGAGGAGGTTGAGAGTCGAGGAGGAAGAAAGAGGTTGAAGTGCGAGAAAAAAAAAAAAAAAAAAAAAAAAAGAAAGAAAAAAGTTCGCGGAGGAAGCAAGAAGATTCCGAGAAAGGCTAGCGGGGCGCTTTTCCTCTTTGGGCGAGGCGGCGTTGATGTCGAAGTCGAAGTCGATGACGGGAGACGAAGTTGATGATGAGATCGAAGTCGACGGCGGCGGCGATGATGGTGTTGATGTTGATATCGATATTGAGGTTGCTGTTGATGTTGATGTTGGTGTCGGTGCTGATTCTGATGATGGCGAATGTGATGGGTTGAAGGCGAGTGCTGCCCTTGTATAACATACTCTGTACAGACACATATTAACGACGCTGATCAGGCCGTGCAGTCCTGGCGCCCACGCTGGAGTCCGTCAAGGTCACTCGATACGCCAGAGAGAGGAAGCAATTCCCCGTCGTCCTCTCGTTCGCTTAGGAAAACTGGGGACGGCTCGATGACGATGTGTTGATGGGGACATCCTGGCTTGACCTGACGGACATGGTTGCCGGGGCTTGCTGTGCGCCCTTCCGGTTGGGAAGCTTGATCCCTACGCCTGCTCCATCGGCGGACAAGAAGGGCTGCAGACAGAACAACAGAGGAGAGGGCAGACAGACAGACCTACACTACGCTACTCCTGCCGCTACCACTACTGCTGCACCTCTGTTTATTATTACACTTGCAGGATGCTGGCTGATTGCGAAGACGGCAAGGAATCATGCTACTACGTGCGGCTTGGCCCCCGTCTTGTCTTCAATCTGATGTGCTGCTTGGCCCTGGCTTGCTTTTTTCGATGGAGAACGACATGCACGATGCAGAATGAACAACGACGAAACTCTCCTTGGCTTCCCCGTCTCATCGACGGCTTGATGGTCCCTTGGCCAGCTTGTTTTTTTGCGGTTTGATGGGGCGGCCATGTGGAACCACGAGAACACCTGTGGTTGTTAATTTACGTATCCAGTCAATTATCTGTGAGCATGGCCTGTTGATGGACACCCCAGGTGAGCGTATATATGGAGCATTCCGTACGGAGGAGAAACGATACTCTAATGGTACTGATGCTGGAGAGGGGGGCCTTTCCGCGCGCTATGGATGCAATTCGAATGGTGCGGGGTGTTACATACATACGACTCCCGTACTTTTTTCTGCCTACGCATACAGAGTATATTATTACTATATGTCCCATACTCCGTACTCCATACTAGGGACCTCGGAAGACCGATTGTTGAAACCGGAGGATGCTGATTAGTCGGTGTGGCAGACGCACTAGTGTGTGTACAGCAGTTATATCCGAACATGCCATCTCCTAATCGAACCAGGAGTTGGGGAACACTGCAGAAGCGAAGAAGCAACAGAAAGGGAGAAGAAGCAAGAAACCAGGACCAGCCGAATAAGCAAAGCGAGGAAACAGAAGAAAACCGTCCCTTTTCTTTTCCTTTTCGAAACGCGGCTCGCCATCTGAACGTCCGGGTGGACTTCCCCCGATCAGACAACTTCGTATTAATACAGCCAGCAAAGAGCTTGTTCGATTCGTTCCCCCAGAAAAAGAAGAGGATAACTCGGCTCTTGCCATCAATTATATATCGTCGGCGTTCCCCATCCCCATCCCCATCCATACGGAGGACCTCTCTGGCTGCTGTCCCTCAAAGGAGCAACTTCCCAACGTCAATGCGCATGGTCTCCTGCAGATCAACGACGCTGGTTTCATATCTTCTTATTCCTCTTATCCCTCTTATTGGGCCAGCGTCAAGAGCCCCCATGCCATCACGTGTCGGCTGTTCAGTCAGCCTGCTCACTCTTGCGTGCCCTGCG
Organism: Trichophyton mentagrophytes; assembly: GCA_003664465.1. NCBI lineage: Eukaryota > Fungi > Ascomycota > Eurotiomycetes > Onygenales > Arthrodermataceae > Trichophyton > Trichophyton mentagrophytes. The sequence goes on from QQSR01000194.1 coordinate 2,672, forward strand.
CCCGCCGCCGGTTTGATTTGGACGGAGGAGGAACAGAGCGATGCGGGAATATCCTTTGCCTGTCAACCACCGGATCAACATACAGCCAAGGCTGAGATGCATTCAGGTGCTTCACTTGGCTGACCACAGCCTCTCACCAATCGCTCAGAGATGGCTGCGTAAGGCATACAAGTCCGTGTCGCGATGGGATGGGCCATGGCAGCTAGCGGCTGGCAATTGGCAGGCAGGGTAATCAAGGTGATGGCAAGTGCCGAATCCTTAAAAGACACGGACAGATTTCCGAATCACAGGAAAAACAAACAAAACAAAATAAAACCACCGACATCCAAAAAAAGAACAAAGGTAGGAATATAATATAGGGATGTGAAAAAGAAAAGGTAAGAGAAGGAGAAAGAAGGAAGCTTGCGATATGTTGTGCACTTCTCGACTCACCGATAGACCCGTTAAGAAGCACATGCAAAGGAAGGGATGTTAGGATTTAAACCACTTCAGCTCTAAATGAGTACTTCTAACTGCTACACCGCATATCTAGGCTGTACCCATATACATGTTCTAGGTATGTAAGTTAAGTGTTAATTAACCATGCTCCCGACCCCTGGAACAAGATATTCAATACTCAATTTTAATGTATCTTACCCCATACTCATCTCAGACTTGAAGAGACGGGAGGAAAAACGAAACATTTCTTGTCCCCCATCTGAAACCTTCCCGTACTCCAACATCACGACCAAGACACCCGTTCAATCAGATGAACAGGCAGCTTATCCTACGATTAAACATCGCTAGTTTCCCCGCATGCTTCTTGACTTGGGCAAGTTTCGATAAAAAGCGGATGCGGACGTTAAGTCCCGGGAGGCCTACCCCCTTAGTTTAGATCAATGACAGGCCTGGTGGCAAGCATATGACGCCATGCGCGTTGGATCGTCACCGCTGCCCGACCGTATTTAGATGCCGAGAGGAGTCGGGAACTCAGAAATGCAAGTGCTGTGATATTGGAGGCCTCCTCGCTGCTGACAGTGGTGGTGGTGGTGTGGGCGTGGGTGGATGATGATACAGATGTCTGTGCTGCTGCTGAGAGCAATGCTGACGATGAAGGCGATGTTGATCGCGGGGATATAAGTGCCACTAACCCGCCAATTATTTTGTAAGTACCCTGTGTATTATCAACAATGACAAAAATATAATATATAAAAAAGGGGGTAAAAAAGGAAATTAGACGCCGGAAACGTACCGAATTGACCACTGCATCCGAGCGAGAGCAGACGTCTTCTCAAGGCTGATTTATTATCAGTTGATGAGGTTGGGGTCTTGATTGGCGCGGATGCTGTAGTTGATGTTTCCTTATCGGCTTTGATACTATGACTGCCAGGGCGGATGAATTGTTCATATTCATCCAGGATGCTCATGAATACATGTCCATCAGCAAGGCTTGTAGCCAGGTTTGAAACCTCCAAGCCTTTCAGTCTTGCTAGACATGATGCCCAACGGTGGAGTAGTGATGAATGATAAGCTGCCGTGTCTGTCGTGGTCGTTTGCACATGGCATGGAGGAAGACTGCTTTGCTTCCGAGCAAGGCTACCGAGCTTCTTCTCCAGTCGGGCTATCTCACTCTTGAGATCATCCCAGTCGACCAGAGTTGAAAGGCCCCATTTGCCAACAATGATCCAGAGCAGGGCTATGGTCTTTTCTCGATACCCGTCCACAATATCTTCTGGCTTGATACCACTGATAGTAGCCCCGATGCTTGGGAAGTCCTTTGCCAACGCAGATAATGAGATACGGGCATTGTGGACTTTCGTTGCACGGCTGATACACGGCATCTTCAGTTGGCCTGACAATGGCCATATCTCTTTACCGTTTGCGTGAAACCTCTCAGGTAAATGCTCGAGTAGAAGCAGTTCAGTCAACCGAGCAAGAATAACCCCATCTCTAATATCAACTGCAATATTATCGATGTGGTAGTTATATTCTGCAATTGGATGTTGCTTGTACATCAAGGAGCAATCCAAACGAGCTAATGGTCGGGTGAAGTCTGCCTGCGGATGAAGAAGTGCCGGCCCCAGGGCCCGCATTGCTGCTGCTGATGATGTGTATGCCGAGTCTGATTTGAAAAGACTGCGCGGTAACGCTGTATCGGGAGCCACTCTTGCCTTATCCAAAAGGGCGATTATCATTATGCTTCGAAGGGCCGTCCTGTGATATCCCTTGACCACGTCACCTCTATCACCAACACTGGACTTGGTAGAAGCATCTTGACTCATATCCTCATTTCTTATCAGCATGGTGTCAAGAAACGATTCGACGGCTCGTCTGGCCCCCTTTTCATCCTCGCTAATAGACATTTGCGGGGAGGCCGAAATTCTTCCGCCATGATGGTTGTAGCCTACTTCTCTTCCAATAACAACCTCCGCCGCTGTCTGGAGGGCAACAATATCATACGTATCGGTCCAGAATTTCGTAAATGTGCGACGGATGCGCGCATCGGTTGTCAATCGGCGTCTGCTGCCACTAGGGTCTTCCGTGACACGCAAATCCCCGTAGAGAAGGGATGCTTGTACACGCTTGGAAAGCAGTGAGAAGTACGTGTCTTGATATAAGTCGAACAGTTGCTTCTTTAGGCAATCTTGGCCTTGCGTGTTGCATTGTCCATTTGCTGTATCAAGGAGAGTGTTCACAAGCTGTGTAATGACCACTTCTTGGTGAGATAGCCAAGTCTCCTCGTGGATCAAGGGGTCTGCAAGGTTTGAATGGAGTGCCGGGTGCTTGATTTCTATTTTTGGAGCCAAGGGTAGAGTATGTAGTAGCTCAGAAGGCGGTTTTTGTTTCGATATGGGATTAAGTAATAAAATGGTGTTTAAAGGCAGATATTCTTTTCGTTGCTTTGTCGCTGGTGAGGTTCGAGGACTCCGACTGCATGTAAAAGTTGTCCGCTGCACTGAGCTGTGGCTATGTGTAGCCCTTGATACCAATGACTTTGATACAGATTGTTTTTGTTTCGATAGCGAAGCCCTAGGCCGAGGACTATTCACAGATCTAGACTTCATCGGTTGGGTTGAAGCCTCCGCCAAAGGATCTTTCTTTCCAGTCACCTCAGCAATGCTGCTCTCAGATTTCCCCGGAGGCACGTTTTCCTTTCCTGTGTTCTTCCCCATGACATCAGGCTGGTCTACCGATTCCTGCATAATCCTCTTTGGGGCCTCTAATGGCTGACGTTGGCGAGCTGGGGATTTCGCCTTTTGTTGTTGCCGCTTCTTCGAGATCTGGGCCTCAATATAACCAAGTTCCTGGCAGCCAAAATCTTGTGTTTTCAGAGGGCTAAATGCATCCATAAAGATGGTAGCCATTGTGGTATCATCATCTGGCGGAATATATATTGTGTTTCGCCTTTTATCTCGTTTGGTACGGCCGGCTTTCTTCATTTTCTGTTCTTTCACTGGCTTCTGCACAACATGGGGGGGAGATTTCAGATTCGTAGGGCTTTCCCCTAAGTTATTTTCTTTGAACTCATCCCGTTGTTTCTTCACAGGCACTTTTGGTGATGAGTTCCTCCCTGCTGAAGCTTTGACTGCCGGCCGTGGAAATCGCTGTGCTGGTTGTGAGAACATGGAGGATTCCCTGTTCAGTGGCTTCTGTCCGCCATTGCTACCACCCGAGCTGCCGGCGTCATCATGTATCTTAAACGTAGTTGCCTTTTTGGCACGACGGGGTTTCTCCCTTGCAAGCGAGTTGAGAGACCCAAGCTCGGCCATACAATCGATCTCTGCTGTGTCGTCATAGGAGTCGAGGATATCCTCAAAGATGGGGATTTTGGCATCATTCCGTTTCCATGTAACCGGGCATGGCGTAGCGTCAAGATACTGGTATTCCATAGTGTTTTATGTTGCCCATGAAATAGCCGGGAGTCTTCTATAGTTCGTATATCCTCTCTGCATCAAACCAACGCGTCCCGCATAGCTCAACCCGAGGAATCCGTTTTGAACGGCCGAACAGCCTTATGTATTTCTCGTATATTCCCGTCCTGACAAAACACAGTCCTTCCAGTTCTGTTACTAACGAAGACGACGAAGCTGAATCCCACGCTGCCGGAGTGAAGTTGGCGGTTGTTCTTCTGCAGTCCAGCAGCTCCCAGCGCTGGCATCCTTGTTTACTCTTTGCGGTCTCCAGGGGCAACAGGCACTTCTGGATAAGGTTGCTGAGTCAGCTTCCCTTTGCCCCCCCTTGCGTGGCGAAAACGTCTTTCTCTTTCTCCCTTTCCAACGTTCGCCTCGCAGACAAAGTCCAGCTGGAGGGAGCGCTGAAGGTCATGAGCCCTCAGCCGAGCTGACCGCTGCGAGAGGTGTCGATCGATTTCCCGTACCGGCCGAGCTCAAGAGACACTGGACACTTCTCGGGTCGATTCGAAACATCATTGTCACCGCCGCAACGGTCCAATTATCCTGCCTTTGTGTTGCGGTACACCTGGCCTCCCAGCCCTACAGCCCCAGGCCGCGGATAATGCAGCTGGCTGGCTATTACTACGAGACCTGATACTCGAGCCATGGAATTAGGTTATCTATTCGACCCAGGCTTCCGGCGTTGGTTCGATGATGATTTGCCTCTCTTTCCTCAGGTATGAACAAGTCAAGCGGCCCATGCGTGCCCACTTCCCTCAGTATTGTTGTCTGATAGCTCATCCCATTCTAATGCATCTTAATTAACAGACTGGAGAGTATTCTCTGTATTTACACTATTCACCCCACGGATGACTGGCCTCCCGTATTGATATTCATCCTATGACTCAACTTGAATATATGAGCGGTCATGGATGTCAGGTTAGGACATGAGCCCCATTAGTTGAACACTCGGATGAGGATGCCGAGGAGTTCTTCTACAATATATATACCTCCTCTGGAGAATGTTTCGTTACGAGAAGCTTGGGAGGCCTCGCTTTGGTTCCTATAGCAGATAAGACGAGGGCCACGCAACATCATCCGATATACAATATGGACCCGAAGTCACTCTTGTGCTTCTTAAATCCTCCTGCTGAAGTACAGCAGTACGTTGACGGGGGTTTGAGCTAGCATCTGAGGCTGGTGGTGGAATTATCCATAAAAGCTAAAGCCATTGGCCTCGGGTTGCTAAACCAAACCCTCTTTGATGAGATGACTTTCAATGCGGCCTTCCGCGGTTTTCTTTTTTTTTTTCTCCTAAACAAAACAAAATCAACTGCTGTGGTATGTCCCCGTTCGCAACTCCTCCCAGGCAATTAATATATCTAACTGATCCGGGATGATAGGATTAAGCCCCGGGAAATTCGATTGTTACCATCGCTATTTGCCGGAGGCGAACCGACTTTAGCTCTCCCGCGTGCCTGCTTTTGCCTGCTTGCGAACTCCTTCGCCGATGTACAACCCCTTTCTCGAAGACTCCCCGCCAGACTTATGCCATCGAAGCAAAAGTAGCAATTTTTTCAACTATGTATTTATACTGACCAAAATAGACGCTTATCCGGGGCCTGAGTTACCACCATGTGGTTGTATTTGAACCCAGAATGTGATTTATTTTATTTAATGTATAATATTTATAGGGAGCGTGTGAACGCGCCCTCACCCTTCTCCAACGACTCTGTCCCTCGGTATAATACATCTACTATTTCCATGTACTACAAAATTTGGATTCAGGGGCTACTGTCTATCGCTTTTTGTACTTCTAGCCTTCGAGGGAACACCTGGATAATCGACGGAAAGGGTTGGACTATATATACCTAAATGTATAGAATATCTGCAGCCTGAGAGAAAGAGACTACCCGGACTCCAGTGACTTTAATAATAATAGGTCAGGGTTGACTGTGTTGTGGTGTTATGTCTTGGCGGCAGACGTCCTCTAGAAAACATCCTCGTTTTTCTTTTTGTGTCTGACGGCGCAGTATTTTGTGATAGCGAAGAAACCACCAGAAGCCCGGTATCCAGGCAGACAAGTTGAAGATGGGGCGGCTCGATGGCCTCCCCACAGAGTTGATACTGCAGATATGTGATAACCTGAGTCCCCAGGACAGCTTCGCTGTGGCCCTCGCGTCACGAAAGCTCGCAACTATTCTGCTACCAAGAGCCCGCATAATCACGCTTTCCTATGCAGCTGATATGAAAAAGCGGGACCTTTTCCTTAAGACGCTTGAAAAGGATGTTGACTTCAGCCTTGTCCTGGTCGACCGAACGATTCTAGAGGAGTGCATCTTGACTCAGGACGACGAATATGTGCTTCCGATGCTGGAACGGGGGGTTGGGCTCGTCTCACCACCGGGGTCTGTATGTGCTAGTACCGGCGTGAATCTGCTACATCTTGCTGCTTCTGCCGGGTGCGGTGATACCGTGTTAAAAAGGCTTCTGGTCCATGGTGATGAGATTGATCCATTTGCAAAGGACGAGGACGGCATCACACCGCTTGTATGTGCAGTCACGAAGCGGAAGCTGGCCGCTGTGAAGACGCTGGTTGGGATATACCATGAAAGAGGCAGGGAGATAGACCCCCCTGATTCCAAATACCCCTTGATTTTACAGGCTATGCCGCGAGGATATGGGGAAATAGTGTTGTTCCTACTGGAGACCAAAGGGATTCAGGTGAATGCCAGAGGTCCGTTTGGGGAGAATGCTTTGCACTGGCTAGCTAAGACAGACATGACTCCGGAGGATGAGGATGCCTGGGAAGACACAGACGATGAAGATGGAGACTTTACTGCCGAGGAGGTTGTAAATATAACTGCGCTAGGGCAGGGAGACGGTGATCCTGATGTTGCCAGTAGCGAAGAGGCCGAGGATGTGAACGTCAGAGTATTGAAGGGCCTTCTCAAAGCTGGTGTTAGTCTTACTGATACCGCGACCCGAGACCGTCTCACTCCCTTGCATGCCATTGCTCTAAATGGACGGTATAATTTGATTGAGCCTATTGTCATTGGGGGTGCTGATATATCAGTACGATGTGCGAACGGAGGTACACCTCTTCACTGGGCAGCCAAGGGCGGGTCGGTGTTCTCCATGGATGCTCTTATCGATCTGGGAGCCAGTGTCAATGACACCGATCTAGAGAACAAGACCCCGTTGTTCTGGGCCTACGCCTGTGAAAATGCGGACGATCCTCCTTCCGAGTTTGATCCAAGCCCATATCCTATACTGTATCTGCTTGAGCAAGGGGCAAACCTTTCACACCTAGACTCCTCCAATCAATCTGCCCTGCACATTTTTGCCCAACATGATAGGCCCAACGGGACAACTCAGCTGTTAGCTTCTGGTATTAATGTGAACATACAGAGAAACGATGGATCCACAGCGTTGCATCTAGCAGCATTGAACGGGTCACACAAGACTGCGATGCAGTTGCTGAGGGCTCGGCCAAATCTTGAACTAAAAAATGCACGGGGCCAAACTGCCCTCGATGTCGCTGTGGAGAAGGGCAAGGACAAGGTCGCTAAACTGATTCGTAGTTATGCTCGACGTGGAGTTACGGCTGTTGGAGGTGTTATCAATGACCGTAGCATGGAGGACCTGCACGACCGGCTGACCAGGCAGCTGTCTATCTACGAATGGAGAGAATGAAGCTACCAATTCTTCGCTGCAGAGCAGCACTTTTGAAGCAAGCAAAAATACTTTTAAAATAGATGTTATGCTAACGTTTTGATGATGATACACGCTTTTCAGTCGTCCAATGCGTGCTCATATAATCTGGTATCAACACCCTCATTTCACAAAGCCGTTGCCATCACACGACTCCGTATCTCGGACGACTATGATGAAATATCCAGACGCACTGGCCAGAATATGCACGGGAGATCGCCTCACTGCGGTCTATGCGAGTAACTAGCTGGTCTCCTTTTCAGGGGCCATAATCAACCTACCACACTCCATCCATATAATATTAGCATATTGGCCTGACTCCGTGCCAAATCGGAGCAACCAGTCAACCTCGCCAGCGTGTCCCGTTATGAGTTGGATGATCGTCGACGCTACATGGTTGTTTCACCCTCATCTCCGGCTGAGCGTACGAATATGCGTCGACAACGAGCCATCAATGGAGTGCCTGTCTGGATACTGAGCCAGGGAGATCCATGGCCTCCACAGCCCCGAGACTCGAGACCGCCGCCAGCAGAGAGGCGACAAGCAGGGCCCCCTTCCAAGGAACCCACGCAGATCAGGAACAGAAGGGCAAAAAAAAAAAGGAAGAAACGAGAAGAAGCAAAGAAAGGCGAGGAACAAGAGACCAAAAGAACAATATATCTCGCTTCTTCGTATCTTCCCATTCGAATATCAAAATCCCAACCAGAGATCGAAGTCTAAACCCATCGAGAGAGATCGATTATTTCCGGAGCCTTTGAACCTTGTTCAGCTAGTGAATCCACGTGTAAAATAGGCATAAAAAGAGGGTGCCCTGTTCCTGGATGGCCAACTGTGGCTTTTGCCAGGAGTGAGTGAGGACCCGGTTGCGTAGTTGCGCAGCAAAGTAAAAAAGGGGGGGAGGAAGAGGGCAAAGAGCCATGATAATACTTAACTAACGCCTGGGTACGCTGTAGAGTTAGCGCTGGGGCGTCTTTCAGGGACCGGTTGCTCTGCTTTGCTCTGCGGTAGAAAATAGGGGGCTTCCTTCGCCTCGCCTCGTGGGGATTTTCCCGAGAGAGAGCGACTTTTAGCCGTCATCATCATCATCATATATTTTTGGATGCAACCTCGCGCACTTTTACGAGCCCGTGGCGACTCCCAACCTTCATCCGGCTTGCGTTCCTGGCGCCCTCGGACATGAGTTTTATAAAATCTGACTTATCCCAATAATAATAATAATACAAAAAAAAGCTGACCGACTAGCGAAGAGGCCGTCAAAGAGGAAGATGTGGCGGGACCATGGAGGCCTGTGTTTATGAAGATTCGCCGCTGGCCGCGTACCTCGAAGGTCGGTAGAATTATATCTCCATCTCCATTCTCCCCCGCAAAGGAGCCGCCGCCTGGATGGGAGCTGACACAGGATGACTTGCAGGTGAAGGCGAGGCCGAGCAGGACTGGACGCCGCAGGAGGTCGACTGGCCGCATACCGAGTATTCAGACTCCACGACCGTCGACTTCGCGCCCCAAGGGCCTCCGAAATTTCAGGCCCGCATCAGAAACAAAATCCCCGAACCCTTGAAACTGAAGCGGTCGAACAGACAAGAGGCTCTGGCTAGGATCCATGATACCTGCGCTGTTAGTTGTGATCCCTTATCGGTGGAAGTTCCAGGTGCTCAGTTGGTTATCTGATGGGAGACGGGGGGTTAACAGCTGGCAAAAGGCCGCAATCAGTGCGAGAATAGGCAAGACCGACAACGAGCGATTCAGAGAGCAGTTTGGATACACGATTATTGCGTCGCAGTTGTTGAGCGAACCCAGCGCACCCTCCTACACCTCCGTCTCGAACCTGTTGAGCCACCCTGTCCAGAGCGATGATGACAAGGCAGCCTCCCGAGCAGCCGTCTTCGGCGTGCGAGGAGCTGTATTCACGGCCGTGGCATCCTTCTCCGTCGTCTTACTATTACACTGGGCCCGATCCATACACAGAATAGGCTGGAATGTTGGAAGAGTCCTCCTTCTTGGTGTCCTGTTGGCTACGATCGTCGCAGCGTTCTACGTCTTTGCAAAACGCCAGTGGCTGAGATACCTGCGTAGCCAGGCTATTGAAACTGCCACTGCCTGCGTTGGGAATGCGCAGACGCTTGACTCTGCGGCTTCAGCGTCCGTTGTGCTTATTCAGGAGGTCGAGCTCGTTTCACGCGGGTACAGAGTGTACGAATACACTACTTTTGTCCATCCCCCTATATATATATATCCATATATAACTAACATGACTTGTCGAATAGGAGCTCGCCTCTTCCGCCAGTGAGCCGGCTGGAGGAGCAGTCGCAAACCCGGAGATGCTTGAAACTCCGCCGCATCCTGGCCAAATGCCTGGAGGAGATGCTGGAGAAATATCTCTATGTGAAACAAAAATTACGACCGCTCGTCGATGATGCGAACTTGGAAAAATATTATGACATTTATGAAATTTCCCAGGTGGAACTCCAGGCCGCCGAATCGACGGTGGTCGACCAGTCGGTGGATGAAAAGACATCCCTGAGATCGTTGCGGTCGTCATTTGCTCGGCTGTATACCGTGAGGAAGAGCGCCCTTTGCTGTCTCCTTGCACTCCCGGCAGACGGAGGTGAAGCCGATATTGCAAGATGGAGCGCTGCGACCGAAGAGATGCACAGCCTGGCTGACGCCAGCGCTGAGTGGATTGAGAAGCTGAGAGGCGTCCTCAACGAACAAGACCGTACGCCTCTCTTCCATCCTTGCTTTTTCTACATGCCTAATCTAACTTACGTAGGAGATATAATATCGTCATCCCCGATACAGAATCCAAACCCAAACCCCAACAGGGACCGCTATCGAGCCCAGCTTCGTCGGCTAAACTCGTTATCTCAGGGCATACGAGGACTTCATGCCAGAATGCAACTTATTCGCGAAGAGTCGGACGCCTGTCTCGAGGGGCCCAACGAAGACGTAGACCTCGGCTCGACCCTTCTCGTTCAATACGAGGCTATCGGCGCTGAGCTGCGTGGGATACTCCAAGAATGGGAAGCTGGTAAATCGGCCATGCGAGCCAACATGGAGTCGTCCGACCGTCAGTCCTCTTCTTCCCGACGCACGTCAAGCATGATCAAATCACCGTCTTCGCCCACTTTCAGCATCGGTGGCAGCACTGCTGTTGACGGTGGTCCGGCCGATGCCCTGCGTGCCCTGAACGGAGAGATGCAGAAATCTCTCAACCCGGATAGCAACATGGATGACGACGAGGTTTTTGAAGCCATTGCCATGCCACGAACTCGAAGCTCGTTGACTCGCGTGGAACGAATCGCACGTATGAAAGAAGACCGGGCTCGTCAGGCCGTTGCTCGAGAGAGAGCAGAAGCGAATACTCATATGCTCAAGGAGCTTGAGACCGTGATCAAGCTTCGTCCTCATAAGGGCGGCGCAAGAGTGTCTAGTCTCTAGTTCCCCAATTTTCTTTTACTCCTTTTCTTTTTGTTTTTATGTCCGGATCTTCTATACTCGGGCGTTGATGGCTTTCTTTTGTGTATTTCCTGGCATCACCTATATAGATGTGATGCTTTCCTGGTACCCGCGTTGCCCTAGTATGTACTATATTTACCGGTATATATAGAACCCCAAGTAATGACTTAATGGAATTATGACGGTATCTGCCTTTTCCTTCTGTTTGCCCGTCTGTAGTATATATAAAAAGCTGTCACTGCCCATATATCTATCTTCTTGCCGCTGGAGTCGTTGGAGGCTTTCGACCAGAACGCGAAACTCGAGCTAAATTGGTTTCGTGACACGCGACGCGCATTTTCACCGCACACCAAAGAAAAAAAAAGGAACCGGCAGGTTTCTCTGGCTTCAAGAACATCCATCGTCGTGTTGAATACGCTGAATACTTGACAAATACCACACTCTCGGGCTCTTTGGCTAAGGCAATCCTGTGCCGTCTCTCTGGTCCTACGCAGTATATCATTTCATTCCTCTCTCGCGTCGTCAGATCTACCCCGCCATACTTTTGCAGCCACTTAAGCAGTTCATCGGTATAAATCAGTCAAGAGTGCGTTACCCCCGGCCAGTCAGTTATGAAGAAGATGCAGAATCTAACGGATCACGCTGTATATAGTGTTGGAAGCACGATTGGAAGAAGCTGCTATGCTGAAGAAGGTATACCACCGGCGAACAGCAGCGAAGAAAAGTCCACATCTAACCAGGATGCTATCAAACAGGTAGTCGATGCGGTAAAGGATCTCGTACACGACTGCAACTTCGACTGCAATGACTCTGGAATTGCCCTCCAGGCCATGGATAACTCCCATGTTGCGCTTGTCTCCATGATGTTGAAAGCAGAGGGCTTCTCCCCCTTCAGATGTGACCGCAACGTCGCCCTGGGAATCAACCTGGTCTCCCTCACCAAGGTCCTACGGGCTGCTCAGGATGGAGATGTGCTTACTCTCAAGGCCGACGACACGCCAGACGTAGTCAACCTGTTGTTCGAGAGCGTTGAGAAGGACCGTGTCAGCGAATATGATATCAAGCTCATGGACATTGACCAGGAGCATCTTGCTATCCCGGAGACGGACTACTCTGCCACAGTTGAGATGCCATCTGCTGAGTTTAGACGGATTTGCGGAGACTTGAACCAGCTTTCTGAGTCTGGTATGTCCCATTGGGGGTTTTTATGTTGACAATGTTATATGAGTATACTAATTGGCAATGCTAGTGTTGATCGAGGCAACCAAGGACGGTGTCCGATTCTCTTGCCAGGGTGAAATTGGTAATGGTGCTGTTACCATTCGCCAAAACACCAACGTTGACAAGCCAGAGCAGAACGTCTCCATCACCCTGACTGAGCCTGTTGCCCTTACATTCTCTATCAAATATCTCCTTAACTTCTGCAAAGCCACCAGTCTTTCGTCAAAGGTGCGACTGTCCCTCTCTGCTGAGGTTCCTCTCCTAGTCGAATATACCCTCGAGGGGTCTGGTTATGTACGGTTCTATCTTGCTCCAAAGGTAAGTTCTTCCATTTCTAAACCGTCCTACATGAAAATTTCAACAGTGCTGACTCCATGACAGATTGGCGAGGACGAATAAATGATCTTTTTCTTCTTTTTTTGTTTGGTAATTTCCCACACTGGCCAGCCAGGGGAATATTTTTTTCTTTTTACCTTCTATGATGAGGATTAAATAATGAAGCGTACAAATTCAGTAAAGATCCCTTTTTAAGCTTAGACCTCGTGGCACGGCGGTAGTTTATTATCGAAATTGCCCGAAAAAAATAAATAAATAAAAATGATATTCTCGTTCTATCTATAGATTTCTATAATTCTACATAGTTTCAGCGTCTGGTAGCCGAATATATTAAATGACTCACCTTATATTCCCAACACTACGGAGTACTCCATATCAGGTTAACGTTGATTAAATGCGTCAGGTTCATATAAACAAAATGTTAGCACGTCATATCACAACCCGGAAGAGAGAGAGAAAAGAAAAAAAAAGCTCCATACCTAGGGAAAAAAGAAGGGTGAAGCATCGTCCTCGCCAGAGTAATCGGAATCGAATGATACCAGGCTCTCCTCTCAATCGAGGGAGCCATGATACGCTGCGTATTGCACTTAGGTGTCGCGTCTCCCCGAAGGAAGACACACACAATCTTCGCAACGGCTCTCCCAAGGGGGCGAGGAATACAGAAGCGAGGCCCAGGATTTCTCCCAGGCCACCCATCCGCACCCTCGCCCCCGATGTTTCTGATGCCAAATTGCAGACACTTTTCATGCCAGACCCTCACGGGCAGTACCGAGCTTCCTCACTGTAGGCGTGCAAGAAGCTGGTTGAAAGGTTGAAGAATACTCCGAATTTCTCATTTGCAAGTGTAACTCCAGCGTGAACTGGCGGATGTAGCAAAGAAACGCAGCTTTGGCGAGGACGATGCTTGATCGAAAAGAAGAAGAAAAGTCGAAGTTGCAGCTTTTTTTTTTGATGTCTTTTTTTTTTTTTTTGTTGGTGTGGAAGGGTCACGTGCAGCCGACATCGCCCTTCTTTTCTTATTATTTTTGCTTTTCTTTTCATCCTCAGCCTTTTGAGCTATCAATTCCGCCAGTCTAGTCTCGGGACGGCAGCAGACAGGTGCTAGAGTGTTGGCTCTTGTCGTCCTCAGCTTTTTCTCTCTTAGCTCCTCCTCAGCTCTGTTCAGCTGCGGGTTTCGGCATTCTCGGCTCGCTCTCGTCGTCTGGCAGCCAGGGATTTGCGGCTTGAGTCAGAGAATACACGGAACTACCGCCCTAATAATACACCATGCAATCTCAAGACAACGATGGAGTCGAGACAAGATACGGAGTACTTAAACAACTAATCTTACGAGGGGAGCAGGCAGGGAGGACCAGGGGCCCGGGACAACGTCGCTATTATTGAATACGTAACTGCCACGGCCAGCCTTCTCAGCTCGCTCCTCCTGGCACCAGCCGCCCGCTGAGCCACAACAGGCGGTTTCTTCCCTTTTCAACCTGGTCCATGGTTGCTCCATCGCGATAAAACACTGCCAGGCGGGATCCAGGGATCCAGGCCTGGGCGAACCACGGAAGAAACGTAGTCTTGGTACCTCAGTCTTATATTTACAATCAGAGTTAGAGCAGCTTGGTACTCCGTACAAGTTACTGGCAGAGAAAAGGACTCCAACCGTAGCCAGCCTCCAGCCTCCAGCCTCCAGCCACAATTTGTCTACGCCCGAAAAGAACGGGAAGAAAGCCCACAGCGGAGAAGGAAAGAAGAAAGAAAGAACTTTGGCTGCCTGCTCTCGTTATTATTCATTCCCCGAGACTAACTATCACTTTGTTCCTTGGAAAGGCCGTTGTGTTATTTAGTGTTAGTGCTAGCCAGCCCTCAGAAAAGGCGGCTCCGCCAAGCCGCTGAACTGCGCATTTTGATATTCCACCCGCCAGGATCGACTCGCTCGTCTTTTTCCTCGTCTTCTGATTCTCTCCTCAGCCTCTCTTTCTTCTCTTTCTCTTCTTCTTCTTCTTCTTCTCTCTCTGTCTCTTCACTCGCTTTCCAACTACTTTCTTTCTCTTGTCCCTCTCACCATCGCCGTTACTCCCATCGACTCGACCTCCGTCTCTCCCTCTCTCTCCCTCTCTCTCTCTCTCGTTCTCGCTTTACGACCGTTAACCCTCGTCTTCGCCCTAACTATCTCAGCCGCCGTCACTCGTTTGGTCCTCTCTTTTTCTCCCTCTTCTAGGACGCCCCTAGCCGCGGAGCCGCCTTGCACCGCCTTACACAAACACAATAATAGCGAAAGCTCGCGCAGGGACAGAGGACCCGCCTCTTTATCATATAACTCGCATCCTGTGTCCCATCGCCATTGTTCTCTCTCGTCTTGCACAGCCATCCAGCGTCTACGTCGTCCTCTATCGTCACCTTCAAGCCTCGCCCCGATCGTGGCATCATACAGCCGCGACCACATTTAGCACTTACTTTTCTCATCCTCCCTTCCTTTTTTCTCTCTCACTTTTAATACGTCAAAAATAACGGGGATCAAGGCTCCGCTGAGGAGCTTCTGGCCGCCAAAATTCGTCCATACTCGAGGCGGACGTCTCTCTTGGGAGAGCCAGGAATAGACCCGCCGTTGCTTCCTCCAGGTCAGGGCTATAGGCCAAGAGAAGGGTACACGACTCCCGCAGAGTCATCGTGGAAGATGTATCTACCAAACACACGCTGGACGTGGTCGTTTGTCATTGTCACCACGATCCAGGCAGCATGTGTTCTTGCTTTTGAATCGTACGTTTTGAGATATTCTTCCCTCCCCCCTCTCTTATATACGAATAAATACTAGAACTGACACTTTTGATAGATATGTGTTTGCAAGATTCCAGCTGCAGCTTAAGTCAGATGCATCGACGAATACCGAATCAAAAACGATACCTACATTCCTTACTCTCTACATCTTCGGTTTCGTGTATGAGCTTGTTTTGGTGTACGATGCACTTCGGCTGAAAAATACTATCCAAGTTATTGGACTATGTATCTGCAACTTTGGGCTGCTGATCTATGGCGCCGTGCAAATCGACCAGATTGACACTTCGGTCAAACAACTCGGTGACCTTGGGCTTATCCACCCAGAGGTAATAGATGAGATCAAACCGTTCCTTATTGCGATTCCTTGCATCACTGCTCTCGGAACCGTGGGTATGAGTTTCCTTGCTTGGAAGTTATACGATGAATTCGCATGGACGATCTACAAGCATATCAGCGCTGATTTGCGGATGAAACGCCGTTACCTTACCTATCAGGTTTGTACTCGCGTGCTATATGACTTACCGTAGACAGTTTTACTAATTTGCCCTTTAGATCTACATTGCTCTGCTGAAGTTCGATTTCTTCTTCTTCCTCGGGTTCACTGTCCAGTTTGTCGTTATTGTGACAGACACTAGGACTGTCGAGTTTGCTCTGACCCTCGCTGCCATACCAGTCACTATCCTGATCTTGGTTATGGCTGCGTTCTGGACCCGACGTGAGAGTACAGCCGGCATGATCATTGTCATCGTAAGTTATACTCTATCCGACCCTGAAACAAATACCATAAGCTAACCTTTCATCAACAGTTACTCTACTTTGGTGGTTTCGCCTACTTCCTTTTCAAGCTAATCCGCATGTACTCTCCCGAGAAAGAGAAAGCTTATCTCCCTGCTCGCCGATCTCTTACTTTCTTTGCTGTTGCAACCATCATCCTCATCATTATGACAATTATCAACGCCATAATGTGTACTCTCAACTTCAACAAGGGGTTGAAGCCACATATTACTAGCAAGAAGAGACCACGCGGTGCTGAGAAGGAAGGCACCGAGCTTCATGACCAGTTCTCACCACATCCTGTGCCTACCCGCATGACAATCGATTAAAAACTTCGCCCCCTCCATAGTGAATGAACACAGCTTTGAACATTTTCCTTTGAAAGGAAAAGGATGAAAAGAAAGAAGAAGAAAAAAAAAGTAACCTAATCTCAATCTGCAATTAACATTCCCAATGCCATATACCCCAAGGATATCTCCATCTTTCTTTGCTGTTTCCTTTCGTTTTCCTTGTCATTTCTTGGTTACTTTGACGTACTTCTTTCTTTTTCGTTTTTTGGTTTTCTTTTCTTTCTTTCTTTTTTTTTCTTTTTCTTTTTCTTTTTTTTTTTTTTTACTTTTTGGACCCAGTGCAACCCAGCAATAACCGCACGAATGCTTAACTCGAACTTGAATCTGGATGATAAAGGGAAACAGAAGCAATGTGAACGAGGAGTAAATTCGATATGGTTCAACGTTCAAATTCCACCTCATAGCAAGCTGACTTTTAATCCTATTAGAATAGGGATTTTTCTTTGATCCCCTCCTGATCTTTTTTTTCTTGAATGATACCTCATGTATTTCCTATGACTCCTGGCCCATTTCATTTCCCTGTATCTATTTGTTCGTCTGCGAGGCTATCTTCATTTAAGCTCTGGCCCATCGCTTGTCACTCTTTTGTGAGCTCTTTGAAAATTATCAGCGTCTCAAATATATCTGGATTCTCGTCTCCGTCATGTCCACGTTTTTTATACCCATAGGGCTCATACTCCACTCTACAATATAGACAATTCAACTAACTATCATCCCAATACCTCCACTCTTCTACCGTCATCTCTTCCAGCTCCTATCTATCAAACATCGAGTAAACCGACGAGAACTAGGATATCTGATTACATAAGCTTCCCCGGCCCAAAAGCGGCGATGGGCGGCAGAAAACACGTCGAGGCAGATGCTGACATAATCACAACCGCACCACTTGGGAAATCGTGGCCTCTTTCATGTTTCCAGCGCAAAGCAAGATCGAGATTTGGGAGATATCGATACCATAACGGACACATCTCTCATCCTTCAGCGTGTCGAGTCTCACGGCGGATTCCCCCCTTTGTCTTCTTATAATACCAAATTCAGACACCTCTCACAATGGTAAGGGAAAACAATCTCGTTCCCCCGTGCCATAAATCTCTTGCCCCCTTGACCCCAAAACGAATAGTTATGCTAACCATACTTCCTCTACACAGGCTTCGTCTCCAATGGCATCAGGTGCTGACTCCGGCGCTGAGGGATCCAAGCCTACCAGCCCATCTGGCCCAGCAGGCGGCTCAAGCTCTGCCCTTCGTCCATCTTCCCCTATTCCTCCAGGAGGCCCACGAACAGCCCTCCGCCGCCGTGCTGCTGCAGACCACAAGGAGTCCGTACGAAATGCGCGCCCAGCGTCAACCAGAGCTGCCGGAGCCGGCGGTTCGTCTGGCACCATGCTCAAGCTGTACACTGATGAGAGCCCAGGACTGAAGGTCGACCCTGTTGTCGTATTGGTTTTGTCTCTTGGGTTCATTTTCTCTGTTGTCGGACTTCATGGTACGTCCTTTTCGGTTCTGGAGTGGATTCCTCAATATTGCGAGTTTGAAACTAACATGACTTTGATGCAGTTATTGCAAAGATCACTCGCAAATTCTCTTCGTAAACTGGGCGCCCTTTCTATGGAGTCTTCTCGTTTCTTCTCTATCGTTTCCTGCTGTCCTCCATCGTCCTCCTCTGATTACCGACAAAAACACACGAGTTATGGCTTCCAACCATATAAAGATCGTTTCTTATCTTCTTCATGGCTGGCAAGGATCTGAGCAAATGTACCAGATAACATCCGTCTTTCACGACACAACCACAACTACCCAACATACCACAACCCATACCTTACGACACAGGGGCTGTTTGATCCCTACCTATTGGCCATCCTCTAAGATCAAATAAGGTTCCAAGCAAAATCTGTGAACATGCGCGTTGGTCAAAGCGGGTTATTGATAAAAATGCCTTCTTTGATATCAAATGCTGCAACTTACACTATTTGCATGTGTTTATTTCCTCTTTATACCTCGTTCCCCATACGCGTGCATCCACCCGCCCTCAATATCAGCTGTATATTTGGGACCTCAATATCCTGCAAAGTCTAGCTAGATTTTACTTCTCTTGTAACTTTATTGAACCTCATTTTTGGCATTGAATTTCAGTATTGTGCTTATTTGGATACATCTGTAAGAATAGCATGGGGTAAGTTCTATAATCCCTGATGGGATGGTACTATGGAGTACAATTAAACTCCAGTATTGGATTCGTCACGCGACAATCCACTCCTTGCAAGCGCCATCTCCTCCTCCCACCATCCTCTGAATAGCTTGAGCCGGTTGGTTCTCTCCAATGCCAATCTTTTCCCTTCCGGAGTTTTCATCGAGCGCTCTAACCCTTCCAGCGTCTCAGTGAAATAGGCTATCGTCCTCTGCAGAGGCCTTGGCTTCCAAAGGGGAGCACCGCTATACGCAAATGCGCGACCAACCCCTATACTGCCTATTGTGTCCAGACGATCCGCGTCCTGGATAATATTGAGCTCTGGAATTTCTTGGGCTAGCTTCCGAAAATGCTCCCGGGCTCTTTGCGACTCCATTTCTGCAGAGTACGGCACGTAGTTGACGAGGAGTTGAACCTGCTCTGCCACAGGTATTGGTGTTCCAAAGGACAAAAGCAGCTGGTAAACCGTGCCCACGATCCTCTCGTTTGCCCTGATGTACCCCTTATCCCCGATATGGTGCAATAGAGCACCGAGAGTGAGGACTAGGGGGTTCCATTTGGATGCTGCAGTTTTAGTCTTTGCAAGTGGTGACGTAGCAATAATCCGAGAAAGGCCGAGGACACGCATTACATGGTCAAAGTCATGACAGCTGCTAGAACCGGACATGTTTTCCTTGACATGGCGGGTAACCTTTTGAACAAGAGCAGTTTCTGAGAATTCCGACGAGCTAGCAATCGCTGGGGGCTCACTTTCATCCGAAGTATCGCTGCGCTGTGCACCGTCAGCCATGGCAACCGAGGTGTTTCCCTGTTGTTAGCTAGGAGGCGGCTCTCTGCTGTAGCTACATAGAAAAGACTGGAGGAAAACAATTTACTAGTTACTGTAACTAGAGGATAGTCGGGTGGTTGTTTGGAAGATCCAGGTAACTAAGATGTAGCTCTAGTTAGGCTCGAGCCTTCCTTCGGCCAAAGCGCTAGTTACCTTAACTTAACAACAACATCAAACAACAACAAAACATTCAAACTGCAAGTCCAAGCCTTATAAGGATTTTGGGATCTCTGCTACTGCTGGTTTCTTCTGCAGATATCTTGGTAACTATAGTTAACTAGTTGCCTCATCCTGGTTTCAGCTTCCATCATCTCAATCCAATATCTTCTTTCTCTTACCATCCTTGAAGACTTTTGATAGTATGCAAGGGGATATATAGCTTAACAAATACTAGGAGCTATGTAAAGAGGAAATACTTCTTGCATAGGATAGATTGAGATTGTTATGAGGCAGGACGAATCGAGGACCATCGGGGTAAATATTGAAAGATATTGGCTGGGAGTTATTCATGCAATAACTAACTATTTGGTCTCTTTAGTATAATACAATGCAAATAATAGGGCGTGATCCCTGGCTTCTACAGGAATACACTCTCCTGTCTACCGATTAATAAATACGTCGCACCTGGCAACTCTTCCCTACGCTTGCTTGACCTCAATCAGATGTCTCGTACTAGGCCGAGTGACCGCTGAGAACTCAGGCAGTTTAAGATCCGGAAAGACCTTCTGCACCTTTACACCAAGATACTGGCCCCATATACCCTGAAGTCTATCGAATGTTGACCGTTGTGCCCAGCGTTTGAGCTTCGCGGGATCAGGGTTGCTAGTGGCGCCAGGGAGTGGGAAACGCTCGATTTTGGCTGTCCAGGCTGGGTCAAAGAAGAATGGGATGGAAAGCCGTTCCGACCCAGGAAGTGGCGGGAGAACCCGGTGCAGTGGTGATATATAGAGCCCGGAAGTGAGACGGTCGAGGATATCACCAACTAGAAAGAGCGTTTATATTAGTTAGTAGGCCACCAGACTCGAGAAATATATACTGCAAAAATACCTACCGTTGACTACAAAAGAACCAGGAATTACCGGCACATCTGTCCATTCACCTGAAGGAGAGATGACTTGTAGTCCTGGCTCGTTCTGTGAAAGAATAGTGAGAAAGCCAAAGTCTGAATGCTCTCCAATACCACAGCTTTCAACACCCTCGCGTTTTGAGTATTTGAAAGCTCGGAAAAGCTGAATAGGCTCAGGCTCAAGAACTCTCTTTCTCATTTCTCCTTTGTCCCAACCAAGTCCCACGCTCATGGCATCAGTGATTGTCAGACCAAGCTTGGTTGCCTTCTCAATATATTCGAGCACTAAATGCCTCATCTCTGGCACATCTTCGTCCGGAAACTGATTCTTCCCATAGGTCGGCAAACCCTTCAATTCATGCTTATCGTCAGGGTCCAGTTCTGGGCCTCCATAAAAGCCCTCTTTCTGGTCTGTGTTGCCCTTTGACCCTTCTCCTCCCCAAGGCATGTATCCTCTCCATGCCCAGCCTCCGTTTCTCAGATGAAGAGCCTCTTTCTTTTGCAATGGAAGTGCAAAGAATTTATTGAGTGCTGTACTTAGAGACTCTGTGAGCTCTGGTGGAATAGAATTGGTCCCTGTGAGAATGCATACACCCCAAGTACTAAACGCGAAGTGGAGCTGGGATATCGTGGTGAGGCATTCTGGAGAAGTGAAGGATTCAGACGTGAAGAGAGGAGTAGCATCGATGACCGGAACCTGCTCCATCTTCCTGTCTGGTATTTGATCCTTGGGTAGTCGATGCGGCGGTCTTTTTGATGGGTGGGAAGGTTTGTTTAACTACCGTCGACAACTTTGGGTCATCGTGTCGTCGTCGAGGTGTGCACGGAAGGTCTAACTGGCTGACCTAATATCTGGTCAATTATACCAGAGGGTAGACAGCACATTTACAAGATGTAATGAATAGGTATCTAAATGGCAATAGGGATTCTTGGAATCCACCTCTGATGGTATAACACGGGTGAGAGAAGCTGCATAAAGTAGTATGTGTGCCTGCAGTGCATGGGAGCTCATGTAATACGGCAATGCAAGGGGCTCGAGAGCAGCGCATCTGCGGTATCCCTGCTTCTTGCAGTCGTATCCTAGCAATAGTATATGATAGCTATCGTTTTCCTGCAAGATTGAAAGCGAGAAGCCATCTCTAAGGCCAACTGGGGAGCTCTCTTCGAAACACCTTTCTATACTGTGAAGCAGCCTGAATAATTGAGACGACGAGCGTAGCCAGCGCCATGGTCTATCTATTGTTGATGATTTTCCCGATAGCAGTGTGTACTTCTCGAGCAGACTTAATTTTTGACAGCCAACACTGTTCGATTACCTGGCCACATGGAATATCAGAAACATTTGGGAACTGCAGGGCCGTGTAACGCATCGTCACTTCATCACTTGGAAGCTCTTCAAAGGGACTATTGCCCTGGAAAATTTCATAGAGAGTCGAGCCTAGGGCAAAAAGATCTGTTGCTATAGTCGGTGGATCTCTCCAGTCGCGTGGCAGATAGAATCGAGTTCCTTCACCTGAAGTTGGTTTAGAACCATCTAGAGATGAGCCGGAAAAATCGATAATCTTAATATTAAGTTCGTTATCCAGAAGAAGATTCCGCGGTTTTATGTCACAGTGGAGAATACTGTTATCGTGGAGAAGCTGGACCGCTTCCGATACTTGGTACGCCCAAGTCAATTTGAGACTCGTTGGAATCGAGCTCGACTCATGAGATTGCAAATATCTCTTGAGATCGCCATTTGGCATATACTCAAGTATAATCCCATCACTTGAATGACTGACTAGCCTAACAAGCCTCTCATGGAAACCGATTCGCCGATATATAACCGCCTCCTTAGCAATGTCTTGAACATGGTCTTCCATCATAGGGCCGGGGAAAGGTGACTTGATGACAGTGCCATCGTCGAGCAGTTCAACTATTCCAGTTAAGCCGCCGCAGATGAATGCACCTTTTGCATCTCTCTCAATTTCAATAACATCATTGTCGTTCGAGTCGGGTTGGTTTCCCTGACATATGAAGCAAATGGTCAGCGCTCGGTCAGTAAAAGGTAAGGGTAAAATAAGGATAGGTTAAACATCATATACCGATTTCACGCCCCAGGTTAACCAATTACTTAACAGAGTCGTAAGAGGTGAATGACGACGCGAAAGCGCAGCAGCCCAGTTCTTGAGTGTCGACCACAACGAAAGCAGCCTATCTCGTATCATGGAAAACGCCATAGAAAGAAGAAAGGTCGCCTGTTGTTATTGTATCCGAAGCAGCGACTGACTGGTTGCTTGACTCCTTTCTCCTCCTGTTTTCATTTTGACTTCCTGTTCCTGCGGCTGAAAAAAAAAGAGCCGGCCTGGTTTCGCCGATCCTAGCCAAGTCTGGCGCTGCGTCATCTCGCCCTTCGTTTCTGTGCCAAACAATAATAATCATCCTTTCGCTCTGCTTTCTCCCGTCGTTTACGAACATAACGACAACTAACGACTGTTTCGACCTTCTGACGGGGGGTTTTACGCCTAACAGCCATCGTATCTTGAGTCGCATCCAAGCAACAGCCATGGCTATCTGCATAACCTTCGGTACTCACGGTACGTCCGGGGAAATGTTGCCTGTTGATGCCTAGTGATACAGCTTGAAGGAGGCCTCGAGACTAACCCTGGAATACTTTCTCCTTACCAGAGTTCACCTCGCAGCTGCAAGGATACGAGAACGTCACTGCGCAATGCCAGAACTGTAAGATGCGACTTTTGATGCTGTGTACATGCAGCTATGCGCCTTGCATCTGGACCGCCCTTCTCTAACCCGGTATACTACTTCGCTAGGCGGTAACTGGTCGGGTCGATGCATCACTAGATGGTCAGTCAACATCTCAACAGCTATTGCGGGGAATATGCTTATAATAGAGCGACTGGCTAATATTTCTTCTGTATCTAGGCCGTTTTTCACCGTCTGCTTTATTGTATGAGCTTCTGCCTGCGTTTTATCTACTTGGAATACTAAACACCGTTTTTTCAAAGCCACTTATTCCACTGGCCATGCACAAGTATAAAGTAAGTCTTGACTCTTCTAATAGTTATTAAATAAGCCCCTTTGCTAACCGAGTGCTGCTTATAGGAAGTATACTGCCACATCTGCCGGTTCTCGCAAGACATGTCGTGAGTGTCATATTCTCTACCGTTAGTCAATATGGGATACAGTGTTAATAACTTTATACCAGAATGAGGCCGGACGTCGAATCCCAAGGGCCTGGTGGCCACGGGCAAGGCCCGCCGCCGGGAGGTCCTCCGCAGCAATATTATGGACCACCGCCCGGGCAACAAGGGCCGCCTCAACAATACCAACCACCACAACAGCCTGGTTATAAGTAACCACAGGTGTTATGCCACCTGATTGCTTCCACTTTTGACATGAAGTTATGTTTAAGAGTGTTCTTTTGTTGTTTTCTATCACGATTAATATTCTTATTTCCTTGGTTCTACTTTATTACACTTCTTTAGCCTTAATATCTTTGTTCCATACCTACCTTGGACTTGTCCTTGTTAGCTTAGATACCCTTTGCCTTTTCTGAGTTCTAAGACAACCTCAGGTGTATATTCAATCCATCTTACTTAATCAATTTATATTTGCGACACGCTTTAGCGTAGTACATAAAAAACAATTGTCAAGATACTTAAAAGGCTAAGTCCTGCTTCAAAAGCAACCATAGACTTAAACGGATATTTGGAATGTTTAATAGCAATAAACCATATTCCATGCTTGCTTTAGAGAGTATCATTAACAAAAAAGCGGCATATATCCCTGAAGCCAGGAACGACAACAATTCATTAACACAGTCTCTCCCTCCAAATCACAACTTCTGCCCGAGTACCCCGAGTCTGGCTCACAGCGGGGGGCTGGGCAACCATCCGATAGAGGGGAAAGTAAAGATGACACGCTCTGCTTGAGGAATCCAAAAAGTGTCCGAGCACTTATTGTGTTTTAAATAGGAGAATGGCGCAGTGGCCGAGATAGAAGTATATGAAGTGCTTGGTTTCTGTCTGCGAGTCAGCTAGGCCAAACATTCCAAAAAACGGCCCAAACTTAGCATACCGTGAGTGACGAAGCTTCCAAAGTTCCTTCCGACGATGCAATGCCAGGTAGCGCCCTTTCGTGAGTCGAACTATCACCATTATCATCAGCATGTGACCCTCGCTATACCTATATCCATGCACCAAAAGCCAACGAACCTCCTTCTTTATAAATTGCGCAATGTCCTATGGTGGTCGCGGTTAGCTATATCTCGACAAACATAGCACACAGCCGTCCCAGGTCGCTTCTTCACTTGCTTTTTCGATATGGTACTTCTCCATGGCCTCGGTAGCTAGGTACTGGCGTGTTAGCTTGTCTGAGCGGGTAGCGTGCGGGGGAGTAGTTAGAAACACACCAACTTCAATGGCTTCCTGCTGCATGTCTTCGCTCTATTCCAGTAATCAATTATACGCTGATCCTATTATATGCTGGGGTAAACACTCTCTCACCATGTCCACAGACTTGATCTGGGCTGCCGTTCGCATGTCGCCCGTTAGCTCACCCGTCCAAAACACAGAGGGGAAACCAATAAAAGGGGCAAGGAAACAAGGTACCTTCGAGCTTCTCGCGCTTCTCGGTGGCCATGGCGACTGACAGGAGGAATCAGGAGGAAGAGGGATATAAATTCGTGGTCGTCAACGGGTATGTCAGGAGATCCTCTGGGGTGGTGGCTTGCTGTCTGTCTGTCTGTTCTGTCGCTTTCGTCCTGTTGCTTCTCCCCGTCCGTTTTATTCGTTTGTTTTCCTTTTTCCTTTTGGTGACGAAAGGCTGACTGAGAGAGTTGTGTGCACAGACGTTTTCTTTTTTTTTTTTTTTTTTCTTTGGGGAGGAATTGATGACATAATACAAGCCCACTCACCGCCCTTGGCAGAAAAAAAAGTCACAAAAAAAATATTTTTTATTTTTTATTTTTTTTATTTTTATTTTTTATTTTTTTTTTTGATGCAAGAAAAGAAACAACATCGAGGATTGTCTTAATCTTCTGTTCACTTGTCAACCTCCACGGGAGACGGCGAGGAGGACTACAAGAGTGTTTCTTTATTGAGTATAGAAGATGGAGGGCACTCGAGTGTTTGTGTCTGGGCTCCCGCCGTCGCTGACAAGCGACAAGCTGCGGCATCACTTTGCTCAGCGGTTCGAGGTTACAGATGCTCATGTTATTCCCAATCGGCGGATCGGTTTCGTGGGATTCAAGGGACCGGACCTCGCTGAAAATGCCGTCAAATACTTTAATAAGACGTTCATCAACATGTCGAAGATATCCGTGGAAATGGCTAGACCTGTAAGTATTTCTGAAGTTCTTTTTCCAAAAGGGTCACCTTGAGCACTCGGTTTTTGGCTGTTGCGAGGCTAACAGGCCTTGAAGGACTCAATGGAAGAGAGCTGACCGCATTGTTTTCAAAGGTCGATGCCGATAATTCGGATGATTTACGTGCCAGGTATAGAAAACACCTAAATGCTAAGAAGGATCCTCCTTCTCTCAAGCGGAAACGTGACACACAGGATACAGAGGAGGATGAAAAACTGCAAGAATACCTGACTGCTATGCAGCCTCCAACGAAGTCTCGGACATGGGCCGATAGCGGTGCAATTCCAACTGCACATCAAGAGCAGAGTCCTGCAATTGATGCTGCAGAGGAACCCACTGAAGACAAAGATGACACTGAGATGCATAATGTTGAAACCGCAGTCATCGATATCCCCGTAACCCAACCAGGGACCACATCTAATGATGTGGATGCAGTGAATGCAAATGAGGAGAATCCAGTACAACAGAATGACGATGACTGGCTACGATCCAAGACATCCCGTCTCCTGGGGCTCCTTGATGACGAGGATGAGATGGCTGCTGAAACTTGGAAAGGCAAGCCATCAGAAGATGCAAGGGACAAGCCTCCAGTTCCTGCCAAAACATCCAGCACAAAAGCTGCCGCTGAAGAGGAAGAGAGTGTACCCGAGCCTCCTGACGCTAATATTGAATCTATCCGACTTACTGGACGACTATTTATACGGAATCTACCTTATAATGCATCTGAGGATGATCTAAATGCCGCGTTTTCTCGTTTTGGTAAAATTGAAGAGGTAAGATTTCCCAAATTTTCCCCTTATCCACCGTATAATCAACCCATAGTCTACATGATGATTATCCTGATAGGGACATCTGATGCTTCGCATATGATGTTACCAGGAAGAGTATTTTAGTAGATGCCTCTTTAATCTGATGACTATATCCTCTCTTTTTCCAACTATCAACTATTGATTTATGATATGAGATCAAAGCTGACTGAACCAGACTCACGTTGCCACAGATACTCGACATTCTACTAGCAAAGGTTTTGCCTACATTCAATATGTTGAAAGTGACGCTGCAATTGAAGCATATAAGCAATTAGACGGGAAAGACTTCCAAGGCCGCCTGATGCATATATTGCCTGCATCATCAAAGAAAACGTATAAGCTCGATGAATTTGAGATCTCGAAGCTCCCTTTGAAGAAACAGCAGCAAATCAAAAGGAAAGCTGAGGCAGCTTCATCCACTTTCAGCTGGAATTCTCTATATATGAACGTTAGTTATCTCTTATTCTCAACCTCTTAATGGACTTCACAGCTAATGAGTTGAATAGACTGATGCAGTAATGGCCTCCGTAGCAGACAGGTTGGGAGTCTCAAAGTCACAGCTTTTAGACCCCACCTCCTCAGATGCTGCTGTGAAGCAAGCTCACGCAGAGACTCATGTCATCCAGGAAACCAAAGCCTATTTTAGTGCTAACGGTGTTAACATAGAGTCCTTCAAGCAACGTGAAAGAGGAAACACTGCTCTCCTATTAAAGAATTTCACATACGGGGTTTCATCTGAAGATATTAGAAAGCTCTGTGAACCCTTTGGACAACTAACACGGCTTCTTATGCCACCAAGTGGCACCATTGCTATAGTGGAGTTTGCTATGCCTGATGAAGCCCTAAGGGCATTCAAGGGCCTTGCCTATAAGAGAATAGGCGACTCAATTCTCTACGTAGAGAAGGCTCCCAAGAACCTGTTCGAGGGCGGCCCTCCAGTCACAATGCCGTCCTTACTAAACCAAAAAGTCGTTTCCCAAGGCTTTTCTACATCAGATACCTTCAAGGCAGATGAGCCAGAGGCTCCCATGGAGAGCGCAACGTTATTCGTTCGCAACCTTAACTTTACCACTACTGATGCTGGCCTGAGTGATCTATTCAGACCTCTTGACGGATTCATTTCTGCACAGGTCAAGACCAGACCAGACCCCAAGAAACCGGGCGAACGACTCAGTATGGGCTTTGGCTTCGTGGAATTCAAGAGTCGAGCCCAGGCTGAGGCAGCTCTCAAGGCTCTCAACGGGTATAAGCTTGACCAGCATGAGCTTGTTATCAAACCGTCTCACAAGGGCATGGATGCAGCCGAGCAACGACGAAGAGAAGACAATACAAAGAAGGCCTCCGCCAAACGAACCAAGATCATCATCAAGAACTTGCCCTTCCAAGCCACCAAGAAGGATATCTGGTCTCTGTTTGCGGCGTATGGCCAGCTCCGATCTGTCCGTGTGCCGAAAAAGTTCGACCGGACTGCCCGTGGTTTCGCATTTGCCGACTTCGTCAGCTCAAGGGAGGCTGAGAATGCAATGGACGCGTTGCGCAATACTCATCTCCTCGGCCGACGGCTAGTGCTGGAGTTCGTCTCGGAAGAGGCCACTGATCCGGAAGATCAGATCAAGGAGATCGAGAAGAAGGTCGACGCGCAAGTGAACAAAGTCAAGATACAGAAACTTATGGGCCCTGGAAGGAAGAAGTTCCACGTTGATGCGGACCTTGAAGACTAGGCATTTGCAGGTTCTATTTTCGTCGTTACTCATAGATAGCCGTTTGATAGAGGGCAATGCATCCCGTCAAGTGTCCTGAACAGGAGTTTACCGATTCTCACCCCCGAACTCGTAGCCCCAACTCGTAGCACTGCCATCCCCTTGGCTCTCTTTCATCTTCTGTTATAAGCCTGCAGGCACCAGAAGCGACGTCTGAACGCCATGCTGCGGGTCCACTGCCAAGTTGCCTGGCTCTCCAGCCAATTTTATTTGTCGTCATCGTGTTGGCCGTGCAGTTGCCACCCGGTGTGATGCTTGATTTTCGGATCTCGGTGTTCAGTCGCCTTGCTCGACTATAAGTACAAGAAGAGGCTCGAAGAAACAGCATTATTCTTAGATCCATAACTCTTGACCGATAGACCCCATAGGCATCCTCACAGAGATTATTGACATCATCCTGAACGGCTCAACTGCATTTTATATTTGGCCCTCGTTAATAATACGCTGTACCCACTGATTGTCCTTTTTCCGCTGGCTAACTTCCCAGGCGACATCGCCATCGAACCACCACGAATTCTCTCTTCTTTCACTCAATTAGATTTTTTTTGGCAGCTTTCAAGTTGCAGGCAAAAATTGTACCCTCGACCATACTGCAGATATCATCCTGAGTACTAAAAAAGAAGACCTACCAAAATATGGCGTCGTCTACAGCTCCGAATCTTACGGCCCCCTCTGTGAAACTGAACAGCGGGTATGCCATGCCGATCGTGGGGTTTGGGCTATGGAAAGTCAATAAGGAGACCTGCGCTGACCAGGTGTACAATGCCATCAAGACTGGCTATCGACTGTTCGACGGTGCTTGTGGTACGTGATACATGCATATATCTACCAATTCCCATGCTTGGTTGCTCATCTAGATCCCGCAGACTACGGAAATGAACAAGAAGCCGGGGAGGGCGTGGCTCGAGCTATTAAAGATGGCATCGTGAAACGAGAAGATCTCTTCATCGTCTCCAAGCTTTGGGGCACCTTTCATGATCCCAAACATGTTGAACCAGCTTGTCGTCGTCAGCTGTCTCACTGGGGCATTGACTACTTCGACCTGTACATTGTTCACTTCCCAATCTCTCTAAAATATGTTGATCCCGAGGTTCGATACCCGCCAGAGTGGTGTGCTCCCGGAGAGAAAGCCGAGGCTAGCGATGTGCCAATGTACAAGACCTGGGGAGCAATGGAAGAGCTCGTTGATAAGAGACTTGTGCGCAGCATTGGAATCAGCAACTTCGGCTCTCAGCTTATCATGGACTTGCTGCGGTATGCCCGTATCAGACCTGCTACCCTGCAAATAGAGCATCACCCGTACCTCACCCAGGAAGGCCTGATCAATTATGCCCAAAGCGAAGGATTGGCGGTTACAGCCTACTCATCTCTTGGTCCGCAGAGCTTCATTGAATTGGAGAACAAGGCGGCGACGGGAACCAAGTTGCTGCTTGAGCATCCAACTATCCAATCTTCTGCCGAGAAACATGGAAAGACCCCTGCACAAATTTTGCTGCGATGGGCAACTCAAAGGGGCATCGCTGTCATCCCGAAGAGCAACAACCCGGAGAGACTTGCGCAGAACCTTGATGCAACCAGCTTCAACCTTACTGCTAATGAACTTGCCACCATCAGTGCTCTCAACCAGAATTTACGGTTCAACGACCCCCCAAGTGTGAGTGATAACCAGCTCTTTTCAAAATTCACGGTTCCATAACTAATGCTGACTTTGGTATCGTAGTATGGCATCAATTTCCCCATCTTTGGATAAAATTTTGATATTGGAATGTCATTCATCTGAATATGTATAAATTTAGTTTTGGAAAATATCAGTGGTATAATAATGCTAGCAGAGCGTTGCAACACACAAATTGCTGCACAGTCCTTGTCATGGAATAATAATAAACATAGAGTGACCGCCAGGTATGCTCAATTAAAAACTGAACAATACGGCACTAATTTGGAACGAAGCCTTAGTACTTTGTAAAGTGCCTTGGAATTATCTCGGAGGTCTAGCTGTATCGCATGACATCAACTCTGCCAATCCAAGTAAATGTCCGAAAGATGAACGTATGTGAATTTTTGAGTGGGACATTCATCTGTATTCTCAGGTCACTCGACTCTAGTGTTCGTAGGAAGAAGGATCCTATACCCACCGAGATTGGGTGCCTGTGGCCGTGGGTATCTACCTTCTATCCAATTCAGGTGCATTTATGCACTCGTTGTTCAGTCTGGGTAGAAAGCCGACCTCAAAGGGAATATTAGGCAGTCATGGCCCAATATACACTTATGATTATGCCCGGGGTCGACGTCAAACGTGCCGCGTATCTGGAAAACGACGATAGCTCGACCGTCAATGTCCAAACGCCTTGCCAAACGTGTAGCCAAGACCTTCAGGTAAAATCAATCTCAGCCAGAATCAGCATTTTGTTGAGGACGTTCAGCATCGAGACGTTTGGCATCTTCTTCCTTTTTCCTCTTCTCTTCCTCCAATCCTTGCTTCCACATCTGCATCAACGAAGTTCCTCCCGCCTTAACCGTGTTTTCAAAGTACCGGTCTTGGACTCGAAACGGCATCGAAAATTTCCGTTTCGTAAAACAATCCGCGTATTCGGCCAGAGGAACTCTGTTGTCTGGTGCGCGCATTAAATCCTGCACCTCCATCCAATGCCTTGAGATTTGGAACCCCATATTATATGGGTTTTTTCTCATGTTTGCTTTGTGGTCATACTCTGATTCCGTAATCGTACATTCGATGGTTTCGCCAGATGTATCAGACGGGTGAAGCATGGCATTCTCGGCAGGATTGGAGGAGCTTGGGTGTTCTTGGATATGCGAGTTGGAAGTGCTCTGCCTAGGGTTAGACAGAGGAACTGTCAATGGCGAGGCCCTGATAGCGTTTGAGGCGGATTCAGGTGATTCAAAGATCGCAAATGCCGTGCCTCCAGATGTCGACGTTCGAATCTTGAAATACTATTCTGCAGATTAGAATTGCAGTTTCTGAAGTGTAAGAGAATCGGTTGACTCTACCTTTGTATTAAGAAATGAGGAAACTTCCCCAAACTGTTGCAATGATTTCAAAACCGCCCTGCTCTGGGATAGAGTACGAGGAGCGGGCTGCATTCGAATGTACACCTGGCGACTGTTGATAGCAGTCCGAAGCGTAGAGGATGCCATTGTGCATTCCCAGATTGACTCAGTTATACAACCGGTATACTATATCATGCAGTTTGGCGATGTTCTGCTGCGGTTAGGTTTGAGAGGACTTTGGCTTATATAATCAACCGATGGCCCTAGTAACTTTATAGGATAACAACATCGGCAGGATTGAAGGATTCGCGGTCAACATGATGTATTTGGCTGTGGATAAGGAGCATACTTGGGAGAGATTCGGCAGTGTATCTCGGAATATCGTCGGATACGGATTTTGCACACAAGGGCTACCTTATTGGCGATACCCTAGGTAGTCCCACTGATTAGTTACTGATCATCGGATTGACACTGGCATAAGATGTGGCTCATATCATACGGAGTACCGCAGCTGAATTTACAGACTTCCTTACAGGAGGGCTTGAGGATCAAAGAGACAAGTGTCTAATATGTTATCTCTATGAGAAACATCATGCTATGTGTTTTACACAGCGAGGTCTACATCTCTCTAATATAGTCTTACAGAGCGGCAAATGATTATTGGCTAGGAAAGCGCATGCTTTAAAACTGGAGTATTGGGAACATACAAGAGTGGTTTGGGCACATATGGGTAATGAAGATACTGAATCGGAGTTGGGCTATGCTTTTGAAAAATTGATACCATAATGAACTAGAGGTAGAGAAGCTACTTTGGATAGCGAAGTCTGTATTGATAAGCTCTCGGTACAACTGTCTCTCCTTCCCCTCTTCGACGTTACTGGGCAGTTTTTCTCCTTTTCATTATAAATGATATCTCGATCCCATGACAAACGAAATAATTTCTGTATGGAAATAAAAATGATAGATCTTTTACAATCCAGGCGGCTCAAATGGTACACTGTTGACTATCCATGACGAGCTTTTGGTTGGAAAATAATGCGTCCATCGCAATGTCGTTGGCTTCTTCCTCAATCTTCTTCACGATTTCCCAGCTTGGTTCCATTCCGATAAACCCGCAGTTGGCAAGTTCATACACTGCCGCGAGAGCCCAGGCTCGACAACTAAACCCATCTCCTGGCACCTCAGCAGCTTGAATGCACTGTTTTATGGCGTCCATCCACTCAGCCGTAATGTCTGGGACCTCGCCGAGTTTTAAAACAACGAGTAATGCCGTGGATCTCGTAATATCCTCGAACTCAGCTACATATCGCCAGATGGTTCCATTGAGAGTTTGGTGAAAAATCAATCCTCCCAGTTCATTAGAGGCGATGAGTATGCCCCAGTGGTACTTTCGTGGAAGCCCCGTCGACGAAAGAACCATGTATACGTTCTTGGCCTCAACCCTCAGCCCATTGTCGTATTCTGATGATGTTGGCGGGGCTTTTGGGTTGGTACCTGGGGGGGAAGGTTTGGCAGGTGAGAGCCTGAACATTTTTCTCAGCTTCTATTGAAAGTGAAGGGCAAATAGTAACCGATGACCGCAATATTTTCGTCTAAACGCTAGACCATTCAACCAAAAGAGCGAGCCCACGCAAGTAGAACGCGGGATGAAGTTATCTTTTGACAGGTGGCCATGTCAAGGTCATCGGTTATATATAGAAAAGGGGTGAGAATTTAGGCTGCCTTCCTGCAAGACGGGAAGTACTACCCCCTGTTGGCCTATTATATAGAATTCCGGGACGCTGGGATTGCCCGCGAGAACCAATCCACTTGGTTCGTCTTCCATCGGACACAAAATAGGCATGCTTACTACAAGCCTATACCTAGGCGTATTTGGGTAAGCGTAAGCCCAGATTCGCATGAAGTGCTACTTCGAAGTTAAGTTACCCAACTTTGGTTTCCCGTAGCTGATACTATACCCCCACGTATTAGAGGATACTGGAGGTTAGTTTCACAAGACTTCGCTTCCCTGCGTGCCTTTAAACACCCTTAAACCACCTGTGTGCCAGTGCCTCGTTAGCAGCAATTCACTTTCCCGGGTCCAAATTCGTCATGGCACAGATAAGGCTCTTAAAGTCCTCACCAACACCCTTCCAAAGGGAAAACGGCCTACGCGGGCTGTCGCTGTTGAAGCCATCTCGGATGACCTGGGAAATGTGAACCCAAGGACTGTTTGCTAGGTATTTCACAATCCCATCTATGCCATCTTCATTTGCAAAGTATGAAATTTGCCGTTCTATTATAATAAATAGCGGGTTTATCCTTCGTCCAACTCCTCTTCCCCAACTGCGAAGAGAACTCGTTTGTGTACTGCATAAATGCACTATTAAGATAAGCAGCTAGGCCTGTAAAGTCCTAGGGTTTTGGTATAGAGACTTACGACAAGAGCAAAAGAGAAGATGTCGGATGGTTTATTCACAGGCCCTGATGCATGGGCTTCGGGGCTTCCCCACATTTCGCTTCCTGCTTGCTTTCCAATCATCGCTGACCCGGGAGGAATGTAAGCAGCATCTTCAAGGTCTCCCAGCTGAACTCGCTCAACACTGGTATCCTTGCCATTGCCTCTCCAGTCGATGAATGTGTTATCTGCCGTGATATCTGCCTAATATAAGCCTTGGCTCTCTCGTCTGCAAAAGACAGTACATACCTGTATGGACAATATTCCTGTTCTGGAGCTCCGCTAGCCCACGGAGGGCATCTTTAAGAATCCTTTTGGTGACTTGTAGAGGCAGATCATTCTGAGCAAGTCGTAAGAGATGGCCAGTGAAATACTCAAAAACGAACATTGATTTCTCTGGGAGTATGTCTTGCGGGGGACGGACAGAGCATCGCGTAGTTTACGGTTTAATTCCCGAAGGTCACTAGAATTAACTGGATGGATGTACTTCAGGATGAACTTGTCATTGGCAGCGCTAAGAGCGTGGTGAGCAATTAGATGGTCATACGGAGTTGATGGGGGAACTCACTTAGCAAGGCAAGCCCGGCGTGGAGGAAAAGTCTCCTCCTGGAGTGTCCGTTTGATCTTGTAATGCCGGCCAGACTCGCCGATGTATTATTCCTCAAGGTTTATCGGGGAGGTCGACATGGTGTTGGTTTTGCGGTTCGTGGTGATGCCTGACGAAGCTAGGTAGCCTGGAGTTTGAAAATTTCGGGCCCCGGAGGTTTAAACATGCCCAATTCCTGCAAGAACGGGCGGCCAGGGAAGAGAGTGTACCTTGTGACAGCATTTTGAGATCCTCGCGGGATACTATCAGAAAAGCTTGTCTTGTTCATAATCTCGTAAATAATCTCTGTCATTTACGATCAGCGTAAACAAGATGTGTCGAACGAACCCCCCCTGCCCCATTGCCTTTCGTGTCTGGCTCGAGCCGCAAAAGTCTTGGCTAGATCGAGGGCAAAATACGATGATCAGATCGAGAGATGCGCAGCCAAAGACGACAACAACGAAAGTGGAAGGGAAAGTTCTCCGTAGCTAAAAGCTCAATCTACCACGTGCAAACATGACGATGCACATGCCAGAGGTCCGAAGGCCAGTCAAGGAGCTGGGAGGAGGAGCTGACCCCAAGCTGTGGAGAATGCCTGCGGTCGTTCGGCAATCGCTTCTTGGTTATGTAAATATATTGCTCCATAAGTCGAGCACCCGCAGAAGGTTCCGTCGAAGCTTGGCCGGGGTAGAACATGTCGACCCCCGGTCGGTCAGAGCAGTGGCCTCTCCATATCAATAACCTTTCCGGCTGCTGGAATTGGGTGTCATGTTGAGGATGTGTCGAGAATCACGCGGCAACCATGAAGAGATCCCCCCCCTGTCATGCGTAAAATCAAGAGAAGCTCCAGGCCCGGCATCAGTCCCCATATAAGTTAAGTAGCTACTGACCATCGTCCTCCCTTGTCATCCACCTGAAGTGTTATGTAACCTGAAGATCAGCAACAATATGATGAGAATCCCAGCCCAATAACTGGAACCGACGCTCCGCCGTGCATGGTACCATGTCGTCTGTACGCTGCACTCGGCTGTGTATTATTATTCATTCCTGACTGACGCTGAGCGACGAGAGAAAGGCCACACAACTGGTACTCCGTACCCCTTTGATGGGCCAGGCTGTGGCCGGGAGCACTTGAGCGGCCTCCTAGTCCGCTGCAGACCAGCCGCTAGCGTGCTGTCGCCCCTGGCTCCCGCCAGTCAGCACCGCAGATTGGCCACTGAGCAGACACCCTGGCCGCCTGGACTGTGATGAAGGCAGGTCATTGCCCAATAAGGCGGCCTCCAGAGGGGGCCATCACACACCCTATTTATACCACCTTGCCTCTGCCCAACAAGGAGGCCGAGCAAGTCGAGTAAGTCGAGTTACCAAGCCTGTCGCCTCGAGACGGACAGCTGCACTAGTAGGTAGTACTTACACTCCGTAGCCCAGCAGAGTGAGAGCCAGCACCGCCCGCGAAAGAAGAAGTTGATGGTTGATGGTTTATTTAGCTAGCGAGGCGAGAGGACGAAGTGCAAATAAAGTATTTCTTACCCGCCGTATCGAGCCCGTATCAATACCGCTCTGCCAGGCCCCCTCGCCCCCAAGTCGCCCCCCCTTGACCCCCCGCTGGGCAGTGTCCTGTTACGGCCCCAATACCAAGATTACCACCTGCTGCCCTTTTTTCGCCTTTTTTTTTTTTTTTTTTTTTTTTTTTTTTTTTTTTTTTTTCTTAGCCCTAACCCCCCCAACAAAAAAAAAAGGGCACCCTTAAAAAACCCCCCCCGAAATTTTTGGCCCCCCCCAACTTCCTCCTTTCCCTTTTCCCTCCTCCCCCCCTTTCCCCCTTCTCTCTTTGCTCTCCTAAGGAGAGCAACCCCCCCCTTCCCCGGG
>QQSR01000195.1:0-38915 GCA_003664465.1 Trichophyton mentagrophytes
AAAGAAAAAAAAAAGAAAAAAAAAAAAAAAAAAAAAAAAAAAAAAAAAAGATAAAGAGAAAAAAATAGAAAAGGAGCAGGGAGGGGGGATGTGAGGGTGGGGGGGGGGGGAGGAGGGGGTGGGGGGGGGGGGAGGGGGGGGGGGAGAAGGTGACATGGACCAAATGCACTCATGCAAAAGAAAGGTAAGGGGTTGGTTGGTCGGAGTATGTACTGGAGCTCATGTTCATATCATTCCGGTCGATCCAGGACAGGTTTTGGCTCGAAAAATGGTTTCGTTCGAAGCGTATGGGTATGTTTCATCAAGTAGAAAGGAAAGAAGAAGAAAAAGGGGGTAATAAAATTAGGGGTATCGACTTGAAGCGAAATAGTGAAATAGTGAAAAAGGGGGGGCTGCTGGCAAAATGTAAAAGATTCAAGCCACAGGGGCATGCAGAATGGGAAATGAATAGAAAAGAAGTCTATGGGCGTTGGTGGGAAAGGAGTAAAAAAAAAAAAGGACTGCTCATGGCGATAGATGTTCAACAACGTCATGCCGTGGGCTTTTTTCGCTTTTCGTCTAAAGGAGGTCGATCTCGGGAAGATTCCAATCCAACTGTGGTGGAATGTTGGATAACCCGAGGAGGTCGGATTTCTTTTGCGTTTCTCTCCTGCTTGTGCTTCTGGCAGTCAGCATGCCACGTAGCGATGGTGTCCGTGTCGTACCGAATTTCCGCCCGTTGACCGGAGTCCTGTCCATTGTCATGCTGGTGTTGGTTTTGATACTGACGCTGCTGGTGGAGTTGCTGCTACGTACGCTGCTGGTTGGTCGCAGGAGAGCCGGTCGAGGCTGGGTGGACACAGGCACTGCGAGCTCGTCGGTTTGGATATGGGACTGGGACGAAAACCCTGAGCCCGGAAGGACGCGGTCAATAAGTGCGCTCTGCTTCGAACAGGACTGTGAAAACGACCAGTCCAAGTTGAAATCTACAGCGCCAATATCGTCCTTTGACGTGTCCGTGTCTTCAATAATATAATTGTTGGCTGTCTTGAAGCTCGCGGACCTGCTAAGGGCTGATGCATCGCTAGACGGCGTCTCAGCTGCAACAGATGTGCCCTCTCGCTGGCTCATGTCTTCGACGGGCGTGAGCGAGAGCTGGTTGAGGAATGTGGCTAAGCTGGCTGCGGTGGCCGGTCGTCCCTCGCTTTTGGTGTCATCGTCACCAATAGCCTGGTCAACATAGCCGTGCAGCATGTTGTAGTTCCGGTAGAGATAGCGCTGGAGACGAGCTTCCTGGATATTCCACTTATTTTGAAGCGCTTCAATAGCAAATTTGATCTCGGGCCGGGTGAACTGGGGTACGGTTGCAGATGCTGCCATGCCAGGTTGTACGCAATTCATAGCTCCGAGAGTGGCAGACGATGCGCGACGAACACCAGGGGAAGCTCCCCCTTGTGAAACCGAAGGGTGCGACTTGACCAACTTATTGCCGCCGCCGCCGCCGCCGCTACTGCTGCTACTGTAAGAGCCTGAGAATGCTGCACGCACAGATCGACGAATCGAAGATGCAGTAGAGAGACTCGAGCGGAGCCCCGTTTCTTTCACGTCGGCTTCCATTTCCCGTTGGACTCGTGCAAGAGATCGTTTGCAGTCGCTTGCCATTGACGGCACGTGTAACAGGGTCTTATTCTTCTGTAAAGCATTGACTATAATGGTGAATGCCTGCAGGTTGATCTCGTTGTTCTCACAATGTATTTCAACCAACGAATTGTTCTCTTCGATTACAGATGCAAGTGTGTTTGCCCCCTGAACGCCTAGCTTTTGGTGCTCAATCTTCAGTACCTTCAGGGTATTGTTCTTCTTTAATCCCGTCAAGGCAAGATTCAATCCAATTCCAAACCTGCTTACGTCAAGATGGGCCTGTTCGCTGCTGATGTCAAGTTCTTGGATGGAAGAGTTCTGTTCAAACATTCTCTGCAGGGCCTTGGAGGTCTCCGCACCGGCATCGTGAGGGAGAGACAGCCTGGAGATATCAAGATACCGCAAAGTGTTGTTCTGAACAAGCGCTTCCACCAAACGCCTAAAGTCCTCGTCACGCTGAAACTCTATGCTTCTCATGGTGAGATGAGTTGGGGTCCGGTTCTGCGATATTGAAGCGAACATAAGGTCGCAGTCAATGGCCAGCCGGTTGTCGTTTACATGCAAGTGTATATCACGGGGCTTTAATTCCTCATCGACCATGAAATACAGCAATGTAGCGACATCTCCGCCGGTAATTCCACATTGGTCCAGGTGCAGCTCGCGAAGGTTCTTGGATTCTGGACTAGCAAGGTACATTGCAATCGACTCCACCGTCTGCTCGTTGACCGTAGTATTGTTCAGACATAGTTCCTCCAGCTCCCAGTTCAGCAATGTCTCAGCCGAAAGGAGAGGTTCACTCTTCGAGGTTCGCAAAACCTGAGAAAGCTCAAGCTTCCGGATATTCCTTAGGCAGCCAGCCTGCTGTTGGAACTGGTCTGGACTCAGTCGCCCAACAATATTCGAAATCTGTAAGCATTTAAGCGTGTCCTTCTGGACTCGGAGGGTGGACAAAATCAGGTTCAGATCGTGGACCTGCAAGCCACAGTTGTTCGCTTCAAAGGCTCGGAGTGCCGAAGTCTTCTGAGATGCTGCATCGACAAGATAATCCAGGTCCGAGTCGCCAAGTTCTATGCCATTGAGAGCAAGCCAGTCTACCCGGGTTAGGTTGCGTCGGCACAGGGGGAAGACAGCCTCTGGAATACCACATCCAGGGTCACGTTCACCCCCAACCGCCTTTGCAGAGCGGGTCAAGCAGTATGAGAAGTCCATGCGCTGTAACGTTCTGCTCTTGAGAGCTAGGGCCCGTACCTCCTGGGTTAGCGAGGCAATTTCCTCTTGCCCGGGGATATGTACCGCCACATTCGATCTAGTGCGCATGGCGTCAAAATCCGGTCCGTAAGGGTCGCGCATTTGTTGAAGGATGTCCAGGTTGACGCGCGCAAATGAAATAGTGGCGAATGATTCATTATATCGTAGCGCACGGAAAACGGCAAGTAGTTCCAGAAGCAAATATCCTCCTCCATCCGGGCAACCTTCCCGCGGAAGTAGTTGAAATGCTGGCGCATCTTCACAGTGGTAGTCTACCATGTAGCGAATCTTCGAGGTATCGACATCATATGCGGCGCAGTAAGCAATAAGAGTCCGGTCAAAGCATCCATAGTCCTCCTCGAAAGTAACGGGCGGCATTACCCGTGCCTGGACGTGAGGGGGCACGTTAAAGGCAAAAGGTTGATGTATCCACCCAGGCCTTAGGTACTCTGCTCGTTGTCTCAGGAATAGCGCAATTTCGCCTGAGTAGCTTGAAGATAGATTGACTATTGACGGACTTTTAAAAGGTATCCTAGAGAAACAGTTAGCCTCGCTTTTCAGAAGGTACGAAAGGCGAATATGATGGTAGTAGATGATTTGTAACAAGTAGGTATACTTACCTGAAGATCAATTGAAACGTGTCGTCGCTGGCTTGGACTGAGATAGAGGACAGAGCCATTATTCCTAGACACGCATCTAAATCCAGCTCAACCAAAGATGCCATAGAAGCTCTATTGGATGATTTGGTGTGGGTAGGTAAGATATGTATTTTGTGGACTCCAATGGCAAGGAGACAGGTGTTTGAAGCCAGTTTTGTGATATCATCTGTTGACGCGCGGTTGCCTTGCTTGGTGGACATCCGGTGAACGACTCTGTATAGTCCAAAGCAACCTGGATCGTAATCTCTCTCCTGCTCCAAGACATTCGTGACATAATTGATCGTGTCATCGTCAAAAACGGGTGGTTCAATTGATATAGCAGTCTCTGCGGCCGCCCGAATGCCCATCAGCCACAGCTGTGCTTCCTGCGGGTCAGCGAGCTGGATATGAATAGCCGAGCCTCTGGGGTTCTTCTCGTCCACGTAGCACACTTCGACTGAGAAGTACGGTTTCCCGTCATCGAGCCGGTGGACGGCTATAATGTTATTCAGGGCAATGCCTATTCCGCCCTCTCCGCCACCTCCAAGTGCCACTGCTCCTCCTGTGAGCTGGTTTTCGTGTAGGGATGCAAGAGAGACCATGGAAAGCCGGTTTGACGCTGCTGCTGAGCCAGCACTCCGGCCCCAGGACGACGGTATGGAAGGGAAAACTTCGGCTGCCTTGCTCTGGCTCTTGAAACGGACGAGGTGAGACTCGGTCAGGACGAGATAATGGCTTCTCTTCCGCCACATTGCCCCTGCAGTCTGCACTTCGCCGTGGTGCAGGACCTTTATGCCAAAACTCCGGTTTATCAGTGGCTGGTTGTTGTTGTTATTGTTATTGTGGTGGTGGTGGTGGTGCTGCTGCTGCAGCTTGTGGACGCGGGAATTGCCAGCTTCCCGCATGATGGGGAGGTCATCTTCGTTGCTGGACGTCGACCTGGATCTCGTCCTGGTCGAATTCTGGTCGTCATCCATGGACTTGAGGGATCTCAGCGAGCCAAAGACAGAGCTCCTGCCCAGGGTGCGGCTGACAGACTTTGCTCGCGAGCGAATATTGGGTTCGGTGGCAGAGTGAGGCAGCGTGAAGTTTGGCAGGCTGAGCTCGTCCTCCTGGAAGGGCAGCGAGGGTGAATAGGACAGAGGCCTCGCCGTGGCCTTGGTCAGTCTCTGCCTAGTGCCTGCAGCTGTAGTAGCTGCTGCTGCTGTGGTTGTGGTTGTGGTGGTGGTGGTGGTCATTGTGGCCGTCTTCATCTCGCCGGCGCTGCTGGTCGGACGCGGCCTGACAAACGCCAGGCTCAGCAGCGAAGATCTGCTTCCCGAGCGTGTTTTCCTGTTTCGAAGCTTCTCGTCCTCCTTACTGCTGCTGCTGGCCCATGACAATGGCTGCTGCTGCTGCTGCTGCCAGCGGCGGTGGTGGTGTCGGTGGTGGTCGTCGTGGTAGTGCGGTGGATGTCGCAGGTGGCTGTCGTCCTGGTCGAGGGCTCCGGCCGCAGAATCCAGCACATCCGCTTGTCCGCGACGCTCGCCGTAATATCGAGCCAGCGTTAATGCATCGCAAGAGGCCCGGTCTCCGGCGCGCAGCAGGCGAGAGCTGGCGACGGGTGAGGCGGACTCCAGAGACAATAGCCCAGTGGACCCAAACACGCCAAAACTCTTCCTTCTTTGCTTCTTCGACCGTTCAGCCATGGCGTCGCGACGCTGCTGCAGCTCTGCTTCCACCCGACGACGACGACGAGGAGGCCAACCCGGGCGCGGGTTTCAAAAAAAAAAAAATAAATAAATAAAAAGGAACAGCTGGAGGAAAAAAGAAAGAAAGCCAGAGAGGCAACAGGAGGGAAACAGAACGACGATGCGAGCGAGCAAAGAGAGGAAGAGGAAAAAGAAACGTCGGGATGAGGCCTGAAATCGATCTTCTCGTATGATACGGCCGGCGGAGCTTTTTGTTTTAGCAGCAGCTCATCGCTGAGACGGCGAGCAGGAGGCGGTTTCTGCGTGTTCGTCTGCCTCTCGCGGGGCCTCGAAACACGATCTGGACAGCCTCTCGTCCTCCGCTGCCTGCCTGCTGGTTGTCTTCTCTCAGACGGCCGGTCTTTTCTTCTTCTTCTTCTTCTCTCTCTCGAGCTTCAGACGGGATGCAGGATCAACAGATCAACAGGTCTACAGAAGGTACGGATACAAGCATTGCGGTGAAATCAGCCACATCATCCGCTTCTGCTTCCTGGGCAGGGAAAGCGTTCGCTGTTTGAGAGATATCTCTACGTGAAGCCCACGGAGATAGGATATATACGAAACCCCTGCAGGTAGACAAGGGGGCGGACAAACATGCACACACGGAAGGGCGAAGTCCAAGGACGAATGAGACCGTGAAGAGGCTTAAAAACAAAGAAGGAGAAGAAGAAGAAGAAGAAGAAACAGAAAAGACGCAAAAAAAGGAAAACGGGACAAGAGCAAAAAGAGACGGAGAGACGGGGATGATTGCTGTTGATGAAGATGAAGGGAGCAGAGAAGATGAAGCCGCCAACGGGGCATGTCTCAAGCTCCATCCACGCACCGGTTCAGCCACTCCGGCTCCAAGATTTGGAAAAGAAAAGAAAAGAAAAGTAAAATAATAAATACAAGATCCGTACCAGCAAGCTACGGGTTAGGAGTGACTTGACAGAGGACTCCACCGGGCATGCTTTGGTGCTGCTGGGAGCAATAATCAACCCGGACATGCACCCGGACGGAGGAGTCTCCTGCCAGAGCAATCAAGCGAGATCCCAAACCGAGGGTCCATCCATATAACAAAACGACATCACGACAAGAAGAGAGAGCATCAGCAGCCAATCCAGGAGGCGAGGCCTTCCAGATGCAAGTTGAGATCTCGGGAACTTACGGCCAAGGCCCCAATTTCATGCATGCCATCCCAGAAGTCTGTTCGGGACAACAAATCCGCGATCTCACTCCGATCCATCTAAAAAGGCGACTGCCCGCTAACTAACTACTTAAGTAGTTAACTAACGGACTAGCTAGCTAGTTGGCTTGGAAAGGGGAATTGAGTTTGATCTCCTCCGTCCGTGGGCTGGCGCGGATGCATCGGTATTGTAAGTAAGTATATATATGTATCTGGCCTGGCTCCGTTGCTGGCTGTATCCCTACGCCGGCTTGCTGGAAAAAGGAGGCCAAAACAACACCATGGCCAGATACGAAAACATTGCAGTGTGTGTGTGTGCGTGTGTCTCGACGGTTACAAGACAAGACAGCACCCCTATTTTGGCAGCTGTCCAGCGAGGCAGCATCCATCCATACTTGATCTCACTCAGGTTCGTGAGCTTGGGATGAAGCGGGTCTCTACACATCATAGCCAGAGAAGAAAAGAAAAAGGAGGCCCTCAATGTGGAGCCACATGATGTCAATTGTACCCTCT
Organism: Trichophyton mentagrophytes; assembly: GCA_003664465.1. Classification (NCBI taxonomy): domain Eukaryota; kingdom Fungi; phylum Ascomycota; class Eurotiomycetes; order Onygenales; family Arthrodermataceae; genus Trichophyton; species Trichophyton mentagrophytes. The sequence continues at coordinate 6,915 of QQSR01000195.1, forward strand.
GCAGCATCCCTGCAACTCGCTGGCTCTTTGGGAACTCCAAGTCACACAGAACAGGAGCGTGTCATTCGTGCCAGGGTGGCCCCTGTGCGTTGGTACGTCGTTTTCTGTCAGAAGAAATAAGATACATCTGGCCTGCTGTCGAGAAACGCCAGGACGTTTGGGTGGTGCTGCCGTCTTCATCTAGGCACATGGCTGGTTCACTTCCAAAGCCCCCCAATATGCTTAAACCTCCGTCGTTACTCATATTACGGCAAACCGCAGAATCGGACTCCCCCCCTTATCGGACATGATCGGTTTATGCTACGGAGGTTCCACGGGAAGCTCCGTCCTGAGTTTTTCCAAGCAACAAGCTCCCTCTTACTTAACGACTAAAGCATGAAAATCGAAATCCAAAATAATACCGCTGGCTTTTGGGCAACCTTAAAACCGGCCAGGGACCCTAGTTTTTAAAGGTTACTGCTTTTTCCAGCCAGCATCGAGTTATACTATAAGTGTACATTGGTACATGCACACGTATAACTCTGTGCCACAAAAACACAAATAGGTGTTGCAGTGAGGGGAGAGATATCCCGTTTTTACCACCAGGAGAAAGAAGAAAAATGGCCGAAGTCCTCGAATCACAAACTCCCGCAATGAGGTCAATACGATACTAGCGGCTCACACCAAGCAGCACTTTTGTCTCTTGGCCGCAATCGTGGCAAATTGGAATTCGCCAATCCCCCTTTTTTTTGATATATATTAAGGGAGATTCTTGAAACAAGCAACCAGAAGTTATTATTTAGGCGGGATCGGGACTAAAAATTGCCTCGATCACACTGTCGAACGGGAGTGCCATGGCGGCTCTTGCTGTCCTCTCTTCCGGAAGATTTCAACCTAGCAGGCGGGAAAGGGGAAGATGAGAGTTGGAAATTTTGTTGTAAGGTCGGTCGGCTGCCTTGTCAGTAGCAACTTGCAGATGGAGATGCTTTTCTCTCCCCTTAGCCAACAGGAGCCTCGAGATGGCACCCCTTTCTGCTTCACAAAACATCTGCCTTGCCCCAAGGCTAATTAATTAAGCAAGTTGTTTTTGTGGATAGGGCTGAAGCCGGCTCTGTCCCCGAGAGCCCTGGGGTTTCGCCGCTGAGGATACGCATCTTCACCCAGCCTGGATACCTCCAGCTCCTGAGATTATACGGGTTGTTCTGTCTGGTGACAGAGATTGCCGACATTATATTTGACGATTTGTGGGGTTAAATTGACCTGTGGGGATTTTTCTCCTCTTTCAACCCCTGGCGATAGCTGCGATCCTTGACTGATATTACCGAGTCGCCTGAAGATGGAAAAGCTTGTCATCCCAGCAGCAATTTCGTGAATCAAGCATGCTTCCTGGAAAGAAAGATGGAGTAAGAATGGCACTTGAGATTTCTCGCTATGATTTCGCAGGAGAAGAAGAGAATTTTCTCGTACTTTCTTTCCCCGCGGGTCGTGGGAATGAAGGCGAAAAACAAGCTGGTTGGCAGTGAAATTAACAAGGGTTCATATCGACAGGGGGAGCATATGGAGCAGCAGCAAGGGCGCGCGCGTCTTGACCGTCCTTTTTGGGCCAAAGCTGAACTGTCACACTTGATCCATATAGTTGGCCATGTTGATGAAGCGTGTGAGGTGATCGGATGGGGAAAATAGTCCTGAAAAGTCCCATCAATTCCACATAAATATGGGCCACACAGTCCAGAAGTGATGATTTGATATGACCTTTTTGCTTAGGAGTATGGAGTACACCAACCCCCCCGATAAGTAGACTCTTTGAATGGGAATCACTTAAGTGAAGGGCTTTCTGAAGAAAAAAGCAAAGGAACTTCCTGCTTCTTCCCCCGGACATTGCATGAATGCCAACACTCGCAGAATAGAGTCAAAGATGGAAAACACAGCAGGGTGAAGCGAGCTCTTTGAACTAGCTCGGTCCCGACGCGGGAGAGAGATGTTGGTGATCCTTTCACGATGTGACCCTCCTGCATGCCCTCTCTTCAGAAGGTTTATACGTCCAACATACATACATACATACATACATACATAGCGCGAAGTACCAAGGAGGTCCCGTCTAAGTGCCACCAATTGTGCTGGCACAAGTGATGCTCTTCAAGTGCCGCTCATGCAGTTTATCCCGGGTTTCTTGGAGAGTAATGATGCTGTTGTTGAAGGAGCAATTCCACCGCTTGATAGCATCCACTCAAGGACTGCTCAATTGAGCTCACCTCCCTGGGTGAATATGTTGAAGGCCTTATATACGATGAGATAAATAAATGTAAGTAAGCTAAACTTGATAACTACCAGCAACGTGAGCATCCAGCCTTTCCGCGCAACTAGTAGCCACTGCGAATAAACCAATCCATGGCGAAGAATGCAAAGCAGACATGAGAAATATGGAAAAGTCCTCATCCAATCTATCCAGATGAGCCGCTGGCAGGTTGGCCATCATGCTGGATACCGCTATCATCCGCTTTGTTAGATGTCCGGATTTGGCCATGGTGGTGGCTAACACATTCCCATCTTCGTGCATCAAGCAGGAGACGGCATCCTATGGTTTCTGGATCAGTCCGTAGCTTCAGGAATCACTGGTAAGCTTCTAGCACGGCCAACTCTGGCATATGAAATATCCTATCGATCTGCTACCACAGTTATTTTTCTTCATGAGTCGCTTTTTTTTGGGGGGGTGGGCTGCGATTTGTGTCACTATTTACCCCCTATTCAGAGATACCCGGCAGCATACTCGCCATATCACATTAATCAGATGACTGCGTGATACCCAGAACTCTAGCTACTTGCAGAGCCATGCGGTGCCCCCGATTATTCGTGAGTTGTTGCATGCTCCTTAGACGGTGAAGGAAGCCCTGGGTACTGCGCTCATTGTGGCCTCCAGTCGCTCGATTGACGTTTTTCTTTAAAAGAATAGATTGCCTTGCTTGTCGCCCGACAAGACAGGAGCTGAGACGGGCTGGAAATAGCTCTCGTCTAGTGATCTATCCTGAAGATTGTTGCCTTCACAGAATTCTGCTTGGATTTACGGCCACGGTGTGGTCATGCTAACCTGTTCTGCCAGCTGCACTACTGTATGAAGTCGACAACATATATAAGGGGTCAATCCGTCACAGGCACTCTACATTCATTTCAAGTGTTCATTCATCCGCATCCAAGTTACTACAGCAAGCTATAAACCGCCTTATTCTGTGCGCGTGCTCCCTTCATTTCGTTCACTTCTACTTCTTCGTGACCTAACACAAAGATTTAGATATCGATCACATCACGATGAAGTTCATCAGCATCCTTTCAACCGGTCTCCTGGCCGCTATCTTGCCAGTCGTTATTGCTGGCCCAATGCCCGTACAGGAAAATGCTGATATCCAGCAATCTCCCAACCAGCGTCATGCTCCCCTTCCAGGCGACCCTCGCCCTGAGTGTAGAGGAAGATGCAAGAGCAGGGCGGACTGCGCATCCGGCTGTGACTGCAACCCAATTCGCGGAAGCTGTGTTGGCTGGAAGGGTCCCTAGATCTTTGGAAACGTTTCCTGCAGGTACGTCTACATTTTCCCTAGGTATGCCTAAGCAAATGTTCCGGTATAATTATAGCGACTAATTCGTGAGTTAGTGCAAGCTAGGAATCTTAGTTCGCCTATATTTTGACGTCGGGTGTATAACTGGCAGCCAGGTAGATGGATAGGTGGAATAGTGATTCAAGAGCAGTACCCATAAACGATATAAACGAAATCGGATAGTTTTTTTGAATGATATCGCATCCTGTCAAAGTTATGACTAGCCAACAACCTCAGTATTTAAAAATATCTCCAATTAGTAGCGGTACTTATGTTGAGCGTAAATAAGAATAACCAATTTGAGGGACATTCAGGAACATAGCACGCAAGTTGCAGAGGGTTGTCGCGGAGATGTTGTCTTTTTCGTTACATACATCTTCACTCATTACCGCTTTAAGCTATCCTGTGGGATTTGATTTCTTTATATGTATCTATGTTTCTCATGGAAAATCGATCGGCGTCGAGGCCTCGCGATTGTCGTAATTGGTGATACAACCGCAGTTTCGCGCATGAGCACTTGCAGACTATCTTGATATCAGCCTCCATACATCCAACTGTAAACATATATATATTGTGTAGCGATTATGAAAATGTAGTAGGAAGCTCTGCAAACCTCAGGTTCAGTTCTTCCTGCCTAGTAGTAAGGCGCTCCATTAACTGAACACCATGGATGCCTAAAATTCTGAATATAGATAGCATAAAGCATACCTAGTACTTCTGACCTAGATACGGCCTGCTAGATCTCAATGCGCACCCGCACTTGAAATGAGAGACCAATTGATAGGCACCTGGGAATGTGAAGACTGGAAAAAGAGTTATGCCGAGTTGAATTGTGCAATTGGAGGTTCCATTTCAGGGGATAAGATGCTCTGGTTTATAATATCAAACGTTGACATGGCCACGAGGGCATGACGATAATAATAATACATAGGTTTTCGGGTCATTCCACATGCCTGATCTATAGAAGTTCATAAACGCCGTATATGCGGGGAGTAAAGGTGGTATAGGGGAATCAGATGCAAAATATTAGCAACGAGATAGTATAGCATAATACAAGTAGGTTCTTTGCTTAAGAGGAAGAAGGAAAGACCGGAGAAAGGAACCGAAGGGCTGTCAATGTTGATACAAATGACTGAACTCAGAAAGGGGTATATACGGGAAATCGAGTATGGAGTCTAGCTTTGGTATTGAATAACTCCCTTTGCTTTCTCGATTTTATCCATCTCATCTCTCCATTTCTGTCCCTCTTTACTGATTGCGTTCAGTCTCTCTTTGAAGGCTGAGTTTGGCGCTTCTTCGTCCTCTAGAGCTCCAAGGAACCTCGACCGCCGTTTCTTGCATGCGTTATACAGCGTCCATCCCCGTTCCTTACCAAAATGGGCAAGCTGATATTTCACAGTCCATGTATCCTTTGCAGTGAACATGGTGGGCCTGTCCACTTCCTTGCCGTTGACAAAATTGCGAATTGATAGTGCCATGGCAAGTAAAGGCTTTTCGGGATCTATGTCATCCTCAGAGGTGGACTCTTTCGGCTCTGGCTCTTGCTTGGCGGGACTGTCAGCTTCGCTAATCGAGGAATCCGTCTGCTGAGATTCAAGGAGCTCAGGGTAGAACACCCTCTTCTCGTAAGCCTGGATCTCATCAAGGTTTCTTTCCTGGATCTTTGTTATTTCATCTTCTGTCATGGGTTCGGCAAAAATGTACATAAACGGATTTTGCGTTTCTCGGGTATCAAAGTGAAATCTCAGTGACTGCTTAGGAAATGCCTCAGTAGCCACGTCTATGACTTTATTCCAGATGTTGAGACTGAGTTTGAACTCTGCATCACCGAGGGATGTATCCTCTTGACCATGGATACACTTGTCCATCTCGGGTAAGCTGATATACTGGAATCCAAATATTCGTTTGATATTATGGAAAGCAACAAATATCCCATCCATTCTACCAATACGGACCTGAAGGTGATACTTCAAGAATGCAGATCGCATCATGTCATAGTATTCGCGCTCAAAAGACTCAAAGTCTCCCAGTCGGGTCTTTATCTGGTATCCCATAGCATTCCATGGCTCTCTTGCATCCATGCGAATTGAAACTACCGCACGGGTTTTCAGATCAAACATTCCAGTGCCGGGAAGACGAGGATCATATGCATCAAGTTGGGATCTCATTAAGAAATCTCCACACGTTGAATAGTGGTACACCTCGGGGGGAGAGTCCTCTTTCAGTATCTTATCCGGGCTATTCCTCCGGTAGCGTTCGTACTGGTCTCTAGGTATGGTGAGCAATTTCTCCATGGACTTCCCTAATCCCATCAAAACGTTGGAAGTGTCCCATTCTTTATCAGCGTCGACAGCATAGACCCCGTCTCTGTACCGCAGAAAAACGACTGCCGGGAGCCGAGAAAGCTTTGTGTAGGTTTTCGAGGTGGCCGGAAAAGAGTTCGACAAATGAGATGTGTTGAGCTCTCGCCATTCGGATAATAAGAAATGGAAGTGCGAAAGTACACCAGTCATGCTAGATGATGATCCAATGTATTTTTTGCCGGCCGCAATTGCTTTGTCCTTGAGGACGGTATCCTTCGACGATGTAATGTAGTCGTTCAAGGCTTTGAAGTCAAACTCGGAAACGGGCATTATATCGCGTAGGTACGGGTCAAAGTTATAAACCATCGTCCTAGGATCCTGTAATTGATAAACACCAGGGCTAGTCCAGGTTAGCTGAATACCTTTACGAAGGATTAGATTGCAGACATACTTGAATAATACCCTGTCCAAACCATATGATAGGGAGGGGACATCATCTGATTCAGTATTCAAAGCTAAACGGGAGAAGGAAAATGTTAGATGAGAACATATATACTAGCATGGAATCAACTCACGGAGTATTTCAATGTCCCCAAGAGTTACCTCGCTTGTGAGCTTTGGAGATGCAGACCTCACTGGGGCAAACTCATCTAGACCACCCTTGGTCGCTTTGCCAGGCTTTGCCTTTCCATTCTGTGCTGCGAGGTTGAGGGCCGCTATTACTTTGCTGGGTCGAAGCTAATGAGACGGACGTGGTTAGACGGGGCTAATGTAATGAGTAGAAATGAAAAATCACATACCTTTTTTAGTCGGAGTTTTGATTTCTGCTGAATTAGGATCATGTTCTTTATATTTTCATCCGAGGTGCCAGCCAGATTAGCCAGATTTTTGGCTTGTGCTGCAGCCTTTTTCTTCCGTGCCTTCGACTTTGACTTTCGGGTTTTGGCAGGTTTCCCTTCTACCTCCGGGGCAATTTGCGTATTCGCCGACTGCGTCAATGGTGCATCTTTGCTAGATTTGCTTTCCTGGAGATTATACATAGGTCAGCTTGCCAGACGGCCAATTAAACTGTATCAAATGCGATAGATAGCGACGTACCTTATTTGCGTCCGCTTTTTCTTTCCCCTTTCCCTTCTTTTTACCGCCAGGAGATTTCTCAGCTGCTGGTGCTTCATTGTTTCCACCCTCATTCGGTTTTACTTCGATGCTGTTGGACTGGGAGGATGCGTCCGGTTGTATGGGGAAAGTGGCATGGTTATGCCGGCGGATAACGGTAGAGGAGAGCGCAATGCTTCTAGACAGACATGATTGACAAATGTAGGAGCAAATTGGCCGTCTTATCGACCTAGACAGCATTGCAGTCGAGATTAGGCGCCGTATCTAGAGGAGGGTATTTTTCATGAACCAAAAAATAACCAGAACACAATATCCAACGGAGAAAAAGGCGCGTCACAAGGAGAAGAGTCGCCGGCACGAAGAACCCGTCCAAGAGCTATAAAATATCAAAAGAAAAAGCAGAGAATCAAGAGAGCCGAAGCATGAAGAAAGTCGAGATTTTGTTTTGCGTCGAAGGAAAAGCTCGAAAAAAGTTCTGGAGAGCTCTGTGTTTGCACTGTTTGCACTCTGGCAAAGTTGATATACAAAAGTATAAATACATAAAATTAGAAACAATTTGAGCGACGACAATATGAAGACAAATGCTCTTATTTAACTGTAGTTTTTGATGAGAGTAGACCCTATTCAGTTATTTGATTTGTAAAATGGAAGATTTTAACAGGAAATAACCAGCTTCACTAACTGGTTGTCAAGAGTTGCGTTTAGCTGACGATTCGACAGCCCGGCTTTCTAGATAATACTACATCGGTCTTACTCCTTTTCCAGCAGGATGGAGTATCTGCCCAAGTAGATACATCTTTCGTCCATGTCAATGCCGTTAAGTCTGCCGGCATAGACATTGGAAGTCGTTGAAGTCGTCAAAATAGTATCAAAAAGGAGCCGCAAACTTTGGTGGAACCCTCGAACTCTAAAAAAACCTCGCGGAAAAAACTTTTGCAGTTTTCAAGGGGAAGAAATAAGTCGAAAATCGTCGCATTTCTTCATATCCAGTGCTAATAACCAGGCAAAAGATCTGATACTAAGGGATTTTTCTGGTCTGACTGGGACGAACTGTAAGTGCATGCTTTCATTTTACGTTTTTGATCTGTTCTTCGCCTCCATGCTCTGCAGTGTTACTCTGCGATTAGCCCCTCCATGCCCCGCGGTTTATTCGATCACCGTGGTATCAAAAGCCACAAGATGCTCTCAACGGTTGTTATGGCTGTAATCCAAATCCAGGATATATTACTAGTCCATTTGGTCATCCTTGCGCGAGCGGGAGGCCTGTTGCGTTGAAGGCGATTCTCTAATAAATTGATACCCTCTGGCAGTGGGACTCTGCTAGCTAGCCAGTCATAACTCGCAATTGAGCCTTCCACCACCACATACACTAACAATTTCATAGCCGGTCTAAAACCTCAAATAGCCCAAGATGCTACAAGAAAAACTTCGCGTCCTTGTCGTTGGCAGCGGTGGGCGTGAACATGCATATGCATGGAAGCTGAGCCATTCCCCTTCGGTAGAGAAGGTCTTCTGCGCCCCTGGAAATGGCGGCACAGATGGAGGGGCTTCCTCAAAGATATCAAACATCTCCGTCAAAGGGGACGATTACCAGGGACTGGTAGCATTCTCCAAAGAGAATGGGGTCAACCTTGTTGTTCCCGGCCCAGAAGCTCCCCTTGTTGATGGCATTCAGGGATACTTCCAGGCTGGTAAGTAATATTCTACAAATATTTTGGATCGCGGCCGCAGCTGAGATAGTTCCTAGTCGGCATTAGATGTTTTGGACCTTCCAAGGCTGCTGCTCGTATGGAAGGGTCCAAAGCCTTCTCAAAAGACTTTATGAAACGCCATAATATCCCCACGGCTCGATACGGAAACTTCACCGATTACAAGGCCGCTTGTGCGTATCTTGATTCTGCTGACCATGACGTTGTTATCAAGGCCAGCGGACTCGCCGCTGGTAAAGGTGTCATTATCCCCCAAAACAAGGAGGAGGCACTCAAGGCCCTGAAAGAAATCATGGTGGACCACCAGTTCGGAGATGCAGGCGACGAAGTTGTGATTGAAGAATATCTTGAGGGTGATGAGCTTAGTATTCTCACCTTCTCGGATGGTTACACCATCAGATCGTTGCCTCCTGCACAGGACCACAAGAGAGTATTTGACGGTGACCAGGGTCCCAATACTGGTGGTATGGGATGCTACGCCCCCACCCGAATTGCCTCCAAGGCCGTTATCGAGGCTATTGATAGAACCATTGTACTTCCTACTATTGACGGGATGAGAAAGGAAGGTATAGTAATATATACCCGTCTGGTTGTTGAGAAAATCAACTAATTCCTTCTAGGTACACCATTTGTTGGAATACTGTTTACCGGGTTAATGATGACCAAGAACGGGCCTAAGGTTTTGGAATACAATGTCAGAGGAGGAGACCCAGAGACTCAAACGTTACTGCCACTTTTGAGTGATGACACTGATTTAGCTGAAGTCATGGTTGCCTGTACAGAACATTGGCTTGATGGAGTAACTCTCAAGGTAGAGCCTAAGTCGTCCGCCACTGTCATTGCTGTGGCTGAGGGCTACCCCGGGTCCTACGCGAAAGGTAGAGAGATCTCCTTCGACAAGACTGCGGACAGTACCTTGATCTTCCACGCAGGTACCACGCTTGCAGACGGCAAGCTCAAGACCTCTGGTGGCCGAGTCATTGCTGCGACTGCAACAGCAGACACTCTTGAAGAAGCCGTAAAGGCATCCTACTCCGGCATTTCCACAATTCACTTTGATGGCATGCATTACAGAAAGGACATTGCCCATCGCGCGTTTAAAACCTCATCAAAGGCATCAACTGCTCAAGAATCACTAACATACGCCTCAGCGGGCGTCTCCATTGATGCTGGCAATGAACTTGTCAACCAAATCAAGGCTAATGTCGCTCGAACCCGCCGGCCCGGGTCTGACGCCATCATCGGTGGATTTGGAGGAGCATTCTCCTTATCATCCTGCAAATCTGGTTTCCATGAATCCTCTCCAACTCTCATTGGAGCGATTGATGGAGTTGGCACCAAGCTTAAGATCGCCCATGAAATGGGTATTCACAACACAGTTGGCATTGACCTTGTCGCCATGAATGTCAATGACCTGGTGGTACAGGGTGCTGAGCCCCTTATGTTCCTCGACTGCTATAGCTGCGGGAAACTTGAGGTCGAAGTTGCGGCTGCGTTTGTTGCTGGTGTGGCCGACGGATGCGTGGAATCCGGCTGTGCTCTAGTTGGAGGTGAGACTGCGGAAATGCCTGGTCTTTTCACCGACAACAGCTACGACGCTGCTGGGGCTGCTATTGGTGCTATCGACACCTCCAAGAACCGTCTACTTCCAGACACTGAGGGAATGAAGCCTGGTGATGTGCTTCTTGGTATCGGCAGCAGCGGGCCGCATTCAAATGGATTCTCACTCATCCGGAAGGTTGTGGAGAAGTCAGGACTCTCTTACCAAGACCCTGCACCATTCAAAATGGGTAAAGAATGCGCGAACTTGGGTACTGCCCTGCTCACTCCAACACGCATCTACGTCAAGCAACTACTCGCTACTATAGCCAAGTTCCCTCAGGGAGCAGTCAAGGGTATGGCACATATCACCGGCGGCGGCCTGGTCGAGAACATACCTCGTGTTCTGCCCAAGAACCTTCAGGCTGACATCGACGTTTCCTCCTGGCCTCTACCCGATGTCTTTAAGTGGTTGAAAAAGACCGGCAATGTAACAGGGTCAGAGATGGCGAGGGCATTCAACAACGGTATTGGTATGGTCGTCGTCGTGGACGAGTCTCACTCTGCTGGTATCAAGAAGTATCTTGAGGAGCTCAATGAGACGGTCTATGTTATCGGAAAGTTGGCTGCTAAGGCCGATGGAGATGATAAGGGATGTGTGCTCCGGAATATGCAAACCTGGGATGACTGTTAGTTAACGAGATGAAAAGCGTTTGATTTCTTTTCTTTAGTTACTTTTTTTCCTTTCTTTGCTTTTATTTTTAAAGATACATCTGGGGATGAGCTTTTTACACTTGGACTCCGGCGAATAACTAGGATCTTCCTCTTCCAAGACGAAATAAAACCCAACCTCGATAGGAACAGGCGTGGTAACAGACAGTCAGTCGATCTCTCCTCTCCCGTGGCGGGTGGTTTAATAAGACATTTCCCGGCAGATGGACAGTCCCTGAGCGTCAACCGTCAAATATATAACATGTTACAGGAGACAGGATGTTTCTTTCTGCCATCACAACACCCGTCGTCTGACTGATCTTCTTCTTCCTCCTGCTCGCCTGCAAGAAGGCTGAGCTTGTTCTAACCGGGGTTCAAGCCCAGTCATCTTACTGCCGCTGCCGAGTAAGTCTTTAGCTACAGCCAACGCGCAGCAACTAGTTATTAAATCCGCTGCAGCATGATCCTCTGCAGGACGCCGGTCTAGGAGTCCCGTCTTCGACCTCGAAATTTCTGCCTTCTGTGCGAGTATCGACATACCCGAATAACCATTGAGTGGTCGATGACAAAAGGCATCACTGCTGATTTGTTGGAATAACCCGCTGTTAAGTATATATATCAAGCACGACTCTCACAAACCATCTCTGACACAGCCTTCAAGGGGCTTTAATTACACGAGACCAACTTCTCGCTGGCCGGAATTTGAATCGCAGAGGACGTCCCCTCTCGCTTACTATTCGTCTCTTGGGGATGCCTGGCTTTAATTGAGCTGGATATATTAACATGCTACATTGAGCGAGGGACTCCGAAGAACGAAACATATCAACTTCTTATTTCCTGCAGATCGTAATCCCTCAAATAATCTCTTCGGGCCATGGCAAGGATGAGCCCTCGTTGGATCTGCGAGGACAGACTGTCCAGCCTATCATGAATATCGGCTATACGAATTTGGTCAGCCAACTGCTGGCCGTTCAGCAGGCTTGGTGCCTGCTGTCGGATTTGAGAGCCTATCATCAACAGCCTACCACAAGGCGTGCCTTTTATGTCCCTCGTCTGGGGGAAACGAGGGCAGGCTATTTTATTTTATATCGATCCCTTCCTTCGGGCGAAAGGTGAAACGAAATGGAGATCGTCGATTCAATTTATGCTCGTAACACAGGCAGCCTCCCTCCCCTCAATCTCACTGACAGCCTAAGTACGTACATTTCTTTCTCTGGGGGAAGAGAAATTAGACGTCCCTTGACAAAGAAAGGCAAAGAGAGATCCAAGGCTTTCGTCTCGCGGGGAACAATGCCCTCTTGATTCCAATACCCGACGCACAGCGCTAGCGTTGCAGCATGGATGACGTTCACTGAGTAAAAGCAGCTTAACTAACTAACTAGTTAGTTGGCGATAGTTAGTTACTAGTTAGTCGACTTCTCCGTACGCACCGCATCATCCCTCAGAAGGAACCGCATTCCGCATATGACAAGTCGGTGTACGACAGATGCAGGACCCCAGAGAGACCTCGGCCACGCTGTGTCTGCCTATCTATAACGCTTGGCCCCCGAAAGTCCCTCTTGCGCCTTGCCTGACAGAGTGTACTTAGCCGGGGCAGCGTGCTCCTCCAAGGGCCAGGGGCGGCCTTGGGGGGGGGCTTGTTCCTGCGGCAGGGGGCCCCTTCATCCAACCCAGTTGCTTGGACGGTCCAACAGGCAAAGAAGAGACAGCGTCATGCCCCGCCGGACGGCATGAGCGAGAGGGCAGACTCGACTGGGGGTTTCTGGAAGCTGGAGGCTTATACGCCCAAACCCACAGGCCAGGCACACTGCATTGCACATCCAGTATGTTACTCTGGCGATGACTAGTCAATTAGTCGTCCTCTCTCAAGGCTAGCCGACCTTGATATCCTGGGGACGGTGACGTACTCCCCCTTCGGAACGGGTATGCTCGATGCTCTTGTCCCATTTATATCCGTCTCTGCAGCAAACTAGCCAACTAGTTATCGAGGCAAACCACACTCGCAGAAGACTGCTTCTTTGCTTGATTCCGCAATAGTGGGATACGATACGTCCACCGTTATATTCACTTTTATGACAGGATGCACGGAGGATTGGAGTAATCAAATTTTACTCTCTCTTCGGAGGACCCTTCGCTTGAAACCGATGGATGAGGCATTGGGGCCATGGCTCATCTAAATTGCTTGACGCTTTGATTGGCGCGCGAATCAACAGTTGCCTATCCCCCCATGTCTTCCCATCCATATCCACCCCCATGGCGCAGATAACTCTGTGCCGGGCCTTATACTCAAGTAGAGTCGAGTAATCAAGAGACTCTCCTCAATCCCCGTTGGGACGGGCGGGCGGACAGGCATAGTAGATGAAGGCCCACAGTCATCCGCGTGCATTTATACGCATCATGGTTCGATAAGCAGACAGCGATGTATACGGCACTCTCGGTCTGAGCCGAGAGGGAGAGGGGTCTCATTCTTCCCCGTGGATATTCGACCCTGTTCTCCATTCCTCCGTGAAGCCGGGGGCGTGATATAAATAATTGTGCCGGGAACCCTCTTTTCCCACTTTTTGCTCTTGACCATGATCAAAAGCATCCTGGGGACATCAGATCAGTATTCCATCGGACAAGCAGGCCTTGATCTCCTTTCCACACTCCTTTTTTTTCCTTTTTAACTTTACATTATTCATTCCTTCAACATGCGATTCTCTGCTCTTACTCTAGGCCTGGCTTGCCTTGCTAACATCGGTGGTGTCTTTGCAAGACCAACCCCGAATGGCGACTCTTCCCGCCCAGTGCCAAACGGTGGCTATAAGACAGTTGGCTACTATGCTGATTGGGTACGTCAACATATATAGATACCAATGGAAACATTCTTCCTTTTTACTAGTATCCATGCTGACGGGTACAATCATCAGGACGTCTATGGGCGCAACTTCCATCCGAAGAATCTAGAGGGAGACCAGTGGACTCATATCCTTTACTCCTTTGCCGGCATATCCCCCGAGGGCGAGGTCTTCTTTAAGGACTCCTCCAACACTCAGAAAATCTACGAAGGGGATAACCAAAGCCTTCAGGGCAACAATCTCTTCGGCTCCCTTAAGCAGATGTACTTGATGAAGCAGAAGAACCGCCAGATGAAGACCCTTGTTTCCATTGGAGGATGGACCTACAAGGAATCGTTCAGTGGACCTGCTAGCACTGATACTGGACGCCAGACCTTCGCCAAGTCAGCTGTCAAGATGCTTGCGGACTACGGTTTTGACGGCATTGACGTCGATTGGGAGGTAAATATCACTGACAAAATAAAATTACTTTAAAAGGTTGGATATACTGACGGAAGAACAAATATAGTACCCTACAGACGAGAAGCAGGCCGGAGACTTTGTCATGCTCCTTGCCGAAGTTAGAAAGGTATGCTCTGAATGAGAGACACGTCCATGTCCTCCTTGCTAACGGGTACTCTCAAGGCACTGGACGAGTACTCCAAGTCTATTGGAGACGGATACAAGTATCTCCTCACCGTCGCCTCCCCAGCTGGTATGTCTCTCGAAACCCTTAATGCGTATGTGCAAGGTATCTCTAACAAAAGCGCTTTACAGGTGCCTCGCACTACAATATCATGAAGCTCGGTGAAATGGACAAGTACCTCGACTTCTGGAACTTGATGGCCTATGACTACTCTGGTGGCTGGGATCAAACCTCTGGACACAGCGCCAACCTCTTTTCTTCTACTACCGACAAGACAGCTACCAAGTTCAATACCCAGGATGCCCTCCTCGCTTACTATAAGGCCGGTATTAAGCCTGAGAAGATTGTTCTCGGAATGCCCCTTTATGGTCGTGCCTTTACTAGCACTGAGGAGAAGCCAGGTGCTTCGTTCAGCGGTGTGGGCGAAGGTAGTTTCGAGAAGGGAATCTGGGACTACAAGTCCCTCCCACAACCAGGCGCCAAGGTTGTAGAATGTGAGCAGGAAGTTGCCAGCTACAGCTACGACCCAGCCAAGAAGCTCTTCATCAGCTACGATACTCCTAAGATTGCCGGAATGAAGGCCAACTATCTCCGTCAAATGGGCCTCGGCGGTACCATGTGGTGGGAGACCAGCGGCGACAAGCCAAAGAGCGAAGGCAGTCTTGTTGAAACTGTACGTTCCACGCACCCAATACCATATATTAGACAGAAAAGTCGATTACTAACATACGTGGTGAAACAGGTCATCGAGCGCCTTGGAGGCCGCGAGAAGATGGACAAGAGCCAGAACCAGCTCAACTACCCACAATCGCAATACGACAACATCAAAAACCACATGAAAATGTAAAAAAAAAAAGACCGCGAGTTCGGTCTGATAAAGCTCCTCTTGAGTCGAGCTCAGGCAGGCCCTTGATAAAGTGATGGCTTTTGCCCATACCTTATTGTTCCCTCCCTATACCATATACGGCCATACGATGATGATCTACCCTTCTCCCCTCCTATACCATCTCTCTTAACGCTCTCATGGCCTTTTATCCTTCTTTTCTACTTCTTTACCTTCGTTAGCCCATCGAGAGGCCCTCCCCCTTTTGAGCTTTCATCTTTCACCTTTCACCTTTTATTTTCTACCCCTGTTGCATTTTTGTTGTTATCTTCTCTTCTTCTGCCGTGCATTAGATCATGTACGAGCATCTCTTTTTATATATACCCTCGTTATCAGGTGCTGGATTCACCTTTATAACCATTCGTTCAGGCGCTTTAAGGGTTGGAAATCTTTTTTTCTTTTTTGACCTGCTTTGCCGTGGCCATGTATATACCTAGACTCTCGCTGATTTATGAGTTCAAGATCTTAAAAAACATATGTTTGCATGTCCGTCAGAAGATCCTCCATATAACCGCGTTACTATAAGCCTTCTAGATTCCCTAACGCAGTTTAAGTTCCCAAGATCGCCTGTTTTATATTGAGATAAGATAAGATCTGGCTTATTAATACAAACTGAAACAAGTATATTGTCCACGTCAGCCGCAAAGACAGGAATTGGATGCTCGTTGAATAATGGGTGAACGTTTTACGTTGATCGAATTACTTTGAACATGTTGGTTTGCTTCTACCTGCTTTCAATTAAATCACTGACAGCCTCATTTGTGTTAGTGTAGCCTGCAGGGTAAGCAATGGATAGAATGATAGAGCTTTGCATTTATAGATAGAGCAAAGAGAAAGTGGTCCGGGCCAGGTCACGTGAAGATATAGAGGGGCAAAGGAGAAGCAGCCGGGAGAGAGGGAAATTTGAAATCTCAAAGTAATGAATGCAAGAAGCTGAGACGAATGGTAGAAAAAGGAAGTAAATATTTAACTTGAATTCAGATACTATGGACGTCGAAAAGGATTTTGATAAAGGAGAGGAAAAAGGAGAGAATTGGATAGATAAAGAAAGAGGTTTTTTTTTTTTAGTTGACTGCGAGTACGGTACGGAGTTAATGGCCAAGTTGTGACCTTTGTTTTTTGCGGAGGGGGGGAAAGGGGGAGTGTTTTTTTTTTGTTGGTGCTGTTCGCTTTCTCTTTTTCTCTATCTATCAATTATTCCGACGTCAAGCTAAAATATTCAACGTAGTCCGTATTAACATAACAAAGCTCGATTCCAAGCAGCTATCGTTGCTATCTCACCGGCAAGACAAAGGTAGGCGTTGAAATAACAAGCAATGCGAGAATAATAATGAAAGAGTAGTAAAAAGGCAGGCAACCCACCTCTTTAGAAGCACTTTCGGTGGACAATGGATGGACCGGACTCGTCGTATTCCTGCTTGGAGATCCACATTTGCTGGAAGGTGGAAAGGGAGGCGAGAATGGAACCACCGATCCAGACGGAGTATTTGCGCTCTGGGGGAGCGATGATCTTGACCTTCATCGACGATGGGGCAAGAGCAGTGATCTCCTTCTGCATACGGTCGGAGATACCTGGGTACATGGTGGTACCACCAGACTACACATACAAGTTAGCACCATATTTGTATATATACTTTAGAAGGAGAAGATAGAGAACATACCATGACAATGTTTCCGTAGAGGTCCTTTCGGACGTCGACGTCACACTTCATGATGGCGTTGTAGGTGGTGACGTGGATACCGCATGGCTCGAGACCGAGAACGCTGGGCTGGAAGAGAGCCTCAGGAGCACGGAATCGCTCGTTTCCAATGGTGATGACCTGGCCGTCGGGAAGCTCGTAGGACTTCTCGAGGCTGGAGCTCTGGGCGGCAGTCTGGATCTCCTCCTGGAAGTCGAGGGCGACGTAGCAGAGCTTCTCCTTGATGTCACGGACGATTTCACGTTCGGCGGTGGTAGAGAAGCTGTAGCCACGCTCGGCCAAGATCTTCATCAGGTAGTCGGTCAAGTCACGGCCAGCCATGTCAATTCGGGAGATGGCGTGTGGCAGAGCGAAACCTTCGTAGATGGGGACAACGTGGGTGACACCGTCACCGGAGTCGAGGACGATACCAGTGGTACGACCAGAGGCATAGAGGGAGAGAACAGCCTGGATGGAGACGTAGAAGGCTGGGGCGTTGAAGGTCTCGAAGATGATCTGGGTCATCTTCTCACGGTTGGACTTGGGGTTGATGGGAGCCTCGGTCAACAGAACTGGGTGCTCCTCTGGGGCGACACGGAGTTCGTTGTAGAAGGTGTGATGCCATATCTTCTCCATGTCATCCCAGTTTGTGACGACACCGTGCTCGATGGGGTATCGCAGGGTTAGGATACCACGTTTTGACTGTGCCTCATCACCAACATAGGAGTCCTTCTGGCCCATACCAATCATGATGCTGTTCAACTTGATTAGCTGCTGGTCTCCCCCACTCTACAGGCGGTGTCACAAATGGTTTTGATGGAGACCTACCCATGGTGACGAGGGCGACCGACAATGGATGCTGCAGACGGGCGTTAGCCTGGACTTCTTGACACTACATTGTCTCTCGAATTCTCAAGTATTGAGGGGGAGGGGGCCAACTTACGGAAAACAGCTCGTGGGGCATCGTCACCGGCGAAACCGGCCTTGCACATTCCGGAGCTGTAATGAGGAACCGAGTCAGCATTCCGCCAGACAGGTCAAAAGGGGGGGAAAAGCGGCCTCCATCCATCGAATCCCATCCAGGTAATATTGAGAGAAAAGTGCGATGTGGGTGGGTGGGTTGATATTGATGTTGGCGCTGTGCTGCTGTCGTCGTGTTGCGTGGCGAACAGACAGCGAAACACAAGTGTTCAGAACGGCCAGCGAGCGAGAGAGAGCCACGGCGGGATCGTCAGGACGACGCAGAACTCACCCATTGTCAATGACGAGGGCAGCAACTTCCTCTACACGGGAGACAAGTTAGCGAGCAGCACAGGAGGACGGAGGAGCACGGAGACGAAGGCTGGAAGGGGGCAGAGCTGGACGGTGCCTTGCGGGTAGGGGGGGGGGGGGAGGGAGGGAGGGGAGGGCCAGAGCTTTTGGGGGGGTTTGGTTTCGCAACATACCCTCCATGGTGACTGATAGTACAAGTTAAAAAGGAAAACGGGACAAGAGAAAGAGACGAGCGTAGAGTCGGCGACAGAAGCGAAGCGGCCTGCACGCGGAAGCAGGGAGATGGCGGGTTGATGGGCGTGGGAGATGGGATGTTGTTGTTGAGATTGACTGAGGGAGAAGAAGAGAAGAGACGGTGGTGGAAGAAGGAGAGGAAGAAGAAGAAGGACGGCAGGCCGGTTTGGTGGAGAGCGCAGGGCGAAGCGGGCTTAGTGAGGTTTTAGTGTGGGAAGCCAGCAGACCTCCTGGTTGGCTCGTTCGGGGGGCGGCAGCCTCGTCCTTCACCGTTTACCTGCAGTAGAGTCGCTGGTAGAGAAGAAGAAGAAGTTGATGATGAAGAAGTTGAAGAAGAAGAAGAAGATGATGATGATGTTGATGATATAAAGATGTGCTGCTGCCTAGTCGTCGTCATGCGTGGCAGGAATATGGCTGCCTCGCTCTACGGCTGCTACGACGGCCAATGTACATGTCCTGCTGTATCGTCACTCCGGCCGCTGATGCCATGGCGCTGTGCCAGGTAGATGCATTAATTACCGCCCGCTGACGCTCTGCTGGAGGGAAATGTCGTTGCCTGCGGAGGACACTGGAGAATGATGCTGCCTAGCCTGCCTCTCTCTCTGTCTCTCTGTTTGCCCACCGCCAACTAACTAGACCACAAGCCTGCTCAATAGTTGCGTAGGGGGCTACGTAATAGTTATTACTCGACCCAGCATCATCCCAAGTCCCAATTTCTTAGCAGCTTGATCTCTCTCTCTCTCTCTCTCTCTCTGCCTTCATCGTCTGCTTCATCTCTGCCCCTTTTGGTGCTTGGTTGAAACTACGGGTCACGTGAAGCCGGCCTGCAAAAGGGGCTCAACGATATCAACATGACGAGAAGATATCTGAAGAGAAAAGAAGCACGGAGTACGGAGTGCAGTCTAAGGGGAAGATGATGTGGTGGCTTCTCAGGTCAATACCCTTCAGCCGAAGAGCGGAAAAATGGACTCGCTAGAACTGCATCCAATGCCTTGAAGGCGCCGGCACAGCACTTCCACCCAACAGTTCATTATTGCTGCCGGTGAACAATCACTCTGCCCATGCTACCGGCGTTCCGGAGTCGGGGGGCCAAGGAGTCTCGTTTTTACGAGCCCAACAGTTCACTCGAGCACGGACATGTTCGCAGGGATTGGGGGGGTGAACGGACGGATTTATCTAATCTTTGATCTGCAAAGTCTTCCCCAAGCGTCCTTCTGATCCTCGTCCATATACACTCGTCCCGCTTGGTCGTTACCAAAGGCCACGAAAGAACTGCTGCCTCGATTGTTCTCTAACAACTCGTTTGCTCTAGTATTTCATCCTGCCTTCATTTGAATTGAACTGACATGCCATCACTCGGGCTTGCTTCATTCGTTTCAGGGGTGCGATTGCCTTCCACTTTCACATCTTTTCCCTGATATGTTGAAACTGTCTCCCCTATATATGGCCTAAAGTTCCTATAGAAATACAGCCATGACACCAACAGCACTTTATACCCAAGCGCCGCATCGCCCTTTTCCGAGGTCCTCTCCTAGGATAAAAATAACTGCTTATGTAATCATGGACCCAAAGTGGGTCGATCGAAGCTTATCGAATATCGCGGGCGCTTCATGAAGTTGTTGCTTGTTCACTGCGAATCAATTTTTTCCTTGGGCAAGTCAAATAACTAGTCAAGGGGTTTTGAGATTGAAGACCACGAGTTATACCCCTCTACCGGCCCATTCATTATATCGATAACGAGCTACTTACTCCCTTAAATATTCAGTGCAAGACCAACACTCACAGCCATGGACCCCTCTCTGAACAATCTCCTCAAATGGAGTATCGAAAACACTCCCGCGGCCAACGGCCAGCCAAATGGAACCGAACAGCCAGCCCATAGACAACCCATTGACGCAGAAGCCCTCCAGCGCCTACTAGCAAACACCCCCTCAGACGCAGAGCTCATGAAAACCGCAATGGAAGTCGTGCGCTCCTCCGAAACAACGTTGGAAAATAAGCTCATCGCCTTTGACAATTTTGAGCAGTTGGTTGAGAATCTGGATAATGCGAATAATATGGACCCCCTGGGCCTTTGGCCTCCACTGGTAGAGACGCTGAAGGATGAGGAGGCTGAGATACGGAAAATGGCTGCATGGTGTGTTGGAACAGCAGTACAGAATAATGAAAAGTCTCAAGAGAAGGTACGCTTTCGACCTCTACGCTATATCTGATATATATATATATATATATATATTTGTAACTCTTACTGACGTATAGTTTAGGCCCTGGAGGCAAAGGTTATTCCAGAGTTAGTTCGAATGGCCAGGGAGGACAGCGATACCACTGTCCGCCGCAAGGCGGTGTACGCTATATCCTCATGTGTACGGAACTATCAGCCTGCTTTAGATCAGCTGCGAGAATACTTGCCCGCGGAGATTGTGGGCGCGGATGAGAAAATCGATGCTGGTGACATGGATAAGATAGACGCTATTATTGCACATCTCAAGCAGGCTTGAACTACATTGGATGTAAAACACAACGTCTTTTTCAAACAATCTCCAGAGCTACGCCTGATATCACGAGATACCCGACAGAGGAAAATGCTTTGCTTTCCACATAAAGCCTGTTTCCCAGGGGTTGCTGGATAATATGGCAAGGAGGGCATCTCTAACTGTCAGAAAGTCCACCCTATAAGTCTTCTTGGAAGGTGTGTTGCCTCAAGATGGAAAGCCGGAGAATCTCAGACATTCGTCCATTCAGCTAGGCCGACCTATAGCGACTCTCGTCATGGCCATAGGAAAGCGAGGTCGGATGTGATAGTTGGCCAAACGATCATGATTTAAACTATCTAATGACAATACCCATTTTTCTCGGAGCATCTCGATTCTTATCACATAGAAAAAAGAAAAACCTAACGTCAAAGAGATAGTCAGAGGTGCTCTTCTCTGAAAATGCGACGCACTAAGAGTAGTTTATAATAGTATCATTGCCCAGATATTCTACAGGAGGACTAATAATTACGAAACAGAAAAACATGGATAACATAACAATGGAAACAAGCCGAACAAAGTGACCTCCAAGACGGTGGTTTCGGTATTATAGAGCAAGGGTATAGGTATAGTCATCCTCCATATTTTGCGCAATCCACAGGACGGCAGAGCTAGAAAAAAAGACAATACTTGATTAGTTTTGAAAAATAGACAATTCATACTTCAACTACAAGGCTCACCTCATCATCACCAGTGCGTTAGCAACAACGTTCGCAATACCAAAGTAAAGCGTTTGAAGCGGGTATCCGTGGATGACATATTTCAGAACCAGGACCGTCTAAAGGCAAACATTAATATATCAACAAAACAACATTCACAGCCGGAGAGAAGAGGACAGAACATACTACACTCCCAGCCAGTCCACCAGCCAACAACGCGAAGCCCAAGAATAGCACAAA
The DNA here is from genome assembly GCA_003664465.1 of Trichophyton mentagrophytes. Classification (NCBI taxonomy): domain Eukaryota; kingdom Fungi; phylum Ascomycota; class Eurotiomycetes; order Onygenales; family Arthrodermataceae; genus Trichophyton; species Trichophyton mentagrophytes. The sequence continues at coordinate 28,819 of QQSR01000195.1, forward strand.
TCTCGCCTTCCAGGCCACGCTATCTCCAGAATAGCTGAAGCTATCCGCACTCAGGCGCGACTTTTCAATAGAGTTGATGACGAGCATCCCCAAGGCAGAGCAGATGCCGGGGATCCAGTCTACGAACTTCACATGCACCTCTGAACCGTTTCTGGGGCTATGAGAGAACGAAGCTGCGTCGATAAGGAAGAAGAGGCCGATGGAGAACTAGATGGAGGTGAAATAATATGTTAGCCTGATGAATCTCCGGAAGCTCGAGAATGTGTGGAACAGCAGAATAACAGGGTAAAGATGGCAGCCGCTGGAGAAAAACAGGGGAATCAGAGGTTCATACTAATGCACCAGAGGCATATATGCCAGATGTACGAGTGTTGGCATTGTTGAACCACTTGGTAAACCGGAATAGGCGGTTGTCTGAGTCGTCCATGACGGAGGTATCCGTGCAATCAGTCGTGGGATACCCGGGGTTCTAAATGTTTAAACAAGTCAAGCAGATTTGGGAGTTTCTCGGAGATGCACAGGTAAGAAATGACAGCAAGCCCTTGTCGGGGTCAATGTTGAGTATGCGGTCGTTATGCCTTGGGTCAACCAACGCCGGCTTCCTGCAAAAGCGCATCATGGGCGCCTGAAAGCCAAAACGTCACTTGATTATATAATATGACATGGTCACGTGGCTACAACAATTGGACAGTTGGCCCAAGCTCCCTTTGTTTATGATTTTTCTCGAAGTCAGTGTTGAGAATTGAAGCATGGAAGTATCAACTAAGCAAAGGCTGGAAGGTCATTTGCTTTCCCGAACTCAGCACCACTCGTTGATGCCTATATCCACCCATTAAACTGATTGTAAATACTGGGTAGAAGTTGACTGCATGAAAATACCAATACCTATTCTACTCGAATAATGGCAGGAATCTCCAATCTTCGATATCTGTTTCTGGAACCGTATTTTACGCGACAAAGAATAATGAGAACAACTTATTCTATATGAGTATACCATACGTTTGCCTGATTTGATTATACCCCTTAGACTAGACATGAATCTGAGGATGGATTGATGTCTTTTTCCCTCGAGGGAGATACAGGTGTCTGGCTGCAGCTAGTGCTCTTGCTTTAAATATATCTACCTTCTAATTACTTTCCTATATTCTATAAAAGCTGCCTCTTTTTGTATAGCTACATATAATCTGTACTGTAGTCTATCTTATATTGGTCTCCTGCTATATGTTTCTCTCGATGCATATATATTATTGCTGACTTTCTTTTGTTACTGGCTGGAGCATCCATCCGGAAGGTCAACGTGACTATTTGAGCCAGTCATTTGTGCCAGGTGAATCCTCGCTTAGTGTTAGTGTGTTTCCTGCACGTGAGAAAAGGTATAAATACCTCCTGCTCTCTCAGCTCTTTTGTGACTTTCCTTTCTTTCTTCTCTCCCCTCCCTTCTCTTTCTTCCACAACTCCTACACAATCCAACTGCTATATCCTCCTCTTATGCTGGCTACCTGTGGCTATCTTGAATATAAAATTTATCTGCCTCCTTTTTATAGGCAATATATAAATGCCATTATAAGAACTTTAATATATAGAAGTTATAGGCATTTTCTGGCGTGGGCCAGATACTGGTCTTCACGCAAGACCCGACTCCAGTCATACTGGCTGGGGTCGCTGGGCTTTATAAAATATAATAAAGTACCATTATCAGGTACAATATATAAAAAGCCCAGAGAGTGGTCTACACCTTTTTGGAATTGCTTTTAAAAGCGCCCCTTCAGCAAATGCTGATATATGAAAAGCTTTATATGCTTGTAAAAACATTCTCCAATTCCTGGAGCAGATTCTCTGGGGATATTCTACCCTATGAAGCTCGATGGCATGGCTCATGTCCTTCTCTTACCTTCCCCTATCTGTACTGACAAGTCATCTCGGTAGATAAATATCTTAATATGATAAATTAAGGGCTTGCCCAAATGGGCGACTAGGCCCACCTCAGTTTTTAGACTCATCTGGTGCTTTGCTGATATAAATATCAGGTATTTGCTCCTTGATCTCGGTGTTTATGAACTAGAATAGGAGATAACTAATTCTTATTTTAATAGCACCTCAGCTTTTCCGTTCTCTCGCGACGGCCTGCGGGCGCTATTTAATTAGTATACCCAAAAGATACCCCAAAGGTTAGTGCAATTATACCTTCAGTGCTTCTGCCTGTATTTCTTTATTTTCATTTACTAACAGTCTGAGGGGCGTGAAGAACAAGGAACCTTTTTATTTTTTCGAAACATATTTATTATTTTAATAAATAAAAACATAATTGTTATGGCCATGAATATATGGCAGGAGAGGGTGGAAAGCCCATCTGCATTAGCAGATGACAAAAAGTTGTTTATTTCCTATTTTATTTGTATATATATACAATCATACCATCTGTTACATTGCATACTTCTACATACTTCTAATACTCTCTGTCTTTACTTGGCGGGTATTTTCTTCTACGGCGGTAATGGCTAAATGCGTCCTGATCTCGGTAGAAGGAAGGCAAAAACGTCACCAAGGAACCGGGAGGTTGTATTCATCAATCATTAATATATCATTACACATGATTAATTATTCCCCTTCTGACATTTCACAGAATAGCTTTAGAACGGAGTCTATCGTGGATATTGCCTTATCCTTCCCTAAGACGGGAATATCATTGGCATAAGATGAACTTCCGGACAGCCCACTATTTTGAACGGAGGGCTTGAAAAACCGCCTCAAAGCAAATGTAGAAGCACGGTACGTGGCATGATACATCTCCTTAAACCCCGTATCATCATTTCCGTCAGCTTCCGGCCGGGCAGGTTCTCCACCATCAAAACCATCCATATGGTTTGTTGCGTCCAACTTTCCTATGTCGTCAAATGGAGGGAGATTCTCAGGGCCAGAGACGTCCTGTACACGGTTATCATGGGCTAGATTAGAGTCGCATTTTATAGCTGGATCGCCGGATTCTGGTATATCCCGTGTGGAAGAATGCAGGCTTTGAGTACTTCTAGTATTTGTCCGACGGAAGCCATAGAAACGCATACAGGTGAGAATTGTACGGGTCAATAAAGCTTTGTTAGCAGCAGCGATGTCTTCGCAGGAGTCCGGGTGCGGGTTTTTTGGTTTCTGACCGGGTTCTAGATGGAGGCTTGAGCCGTCTGTCTTCGAAGTGGGTAACTCTTTGCGGCTCGATGTGCTTAAGGCGTGAGAAGTTGATGACCCAGGGCGATGGAGTGAGGATCTCCTAGACCCTACACGCACATCTTTGGCAATCGAAGTAGCACGCCTTCTAACGACGCTGACATCATTCAGGCTTGAAATAATATCCGCGTTATTCTCATTCTCTCGTTTTATCCTCGCGTTGGAGGGAGGTTGAGGGAGCTGAGGTGTGGATGACTTTTCCCTTCTAAGATAATCAGACATTGCTGCTGCTCCCTTCCTCCTAACATTTTTGTGATACTCCGTAGCCGCTTCGAATAAGGTTGTAACCCGCTTCCTCTTTGGGCTTGGGGAATGAAATATATTCGGCATAAATTGGCCATATGGCTCATTTTCTAAGTTTCTAGAAGCGTTGTACTTTGCGTTGTTTGGAGGAGTGGATAGTGACTGAGCCTTAGTGAAGATGCTTGAACAGAGAGGAATGGCGTATACCCTTAGCTGAAACGAAGAATCCCCAGAAAATTGGCCTCCAGCCGCCGATGAAGAAGGGTATGATGGTGATAGACGCTCATTTTGTGGGCTAGACCTTGACAACGTCCCGAATATAAGGATGTCTGATATTTCTTGCTGGGATGACTGGGCCTTCAGCTCTGGGGAAGGTATATGCTCATTGACGCGGACAAGAATGCCAACAGGGCATTGCTGAGGAGAAGAAAACTCTTCATAACCATCGTCTGCTGTGTGATAAGTCCGCAACAGTTTGTGTCTGATCCAATCTACCGTTGTGCAGTCCGAGCTATAGAGTTCCAGCGAGGGACCAATAAAACAGACAATTGGTATTCGATTTGGGTTGACATAGGCTTTCAAGGATAATTTCGCATTCCGGGATAAGTTACTGTGGCTGGTGGGATCTGGGTTAATTAATCGTATGCCTATATAGGCGTCGGGTCAGTAATCTGCCTTCTTGGGGAGAACCTGGAGCACCCGTCTGCCTACCCGTTAGAGACGCGCTTGAGCCAGAGTCAACATCAATGGCGCCAGACCACACCTCCATCTAACTGGTATGAAAGTATAACATGCACTATAAGAACATGGGGCTACTGCGTAAAAATAAAATATTCATCGAGGGTAGACGGAAGTAGATAAATATTAATGTCTAATTAGTTTAACTACTGCCCCCGGAGTTAAATGCGGCTTCTCAAGCGCGTAGCCCATTACCGCCACGTGACCATCCATGGATCCTTGGATACAGGCAACTTGATATTCGCAAGTTTGCTCTCCAACTTAGGGGAGAATTAGAAGCAGAAAAAGGGAGGAATATACCATAAGAGTTCAGTGTGAAGAGTATATGGGAAAGGGCTAGTTATCATACAGTCAGATCAAAACATAAAAACGCCGAATGTGATCATAAGTAAACAACGAGATGAACTTTCAGCCCTGAGAGGGTATAAAGATGGATTCCGGGTCTAAACTCAGAGGGAATCGGCTCGGGGAATAGAGAGTATTCGATCGAAGCTGGAGTTTACCTGTCGGAAGAGACATGTATACACAGCCACCGACTGAGGTTATTAATCTATGCTGAAGGGAAACAATCCGTAGGCAAGAAAGGCTAAGAAATAACATGCGGCAAACTAGAATTCTTCCGTTTCCTGGAAGAACATCGAAAAGCTGATGATGGTTCCATATATTAATAGGCCACCCAAAATTGACATGATCATCGCCGGGACCTGGATTGAGCCACTGTGAGCCAATACCGCAGGGAGAGCTAGTACCATAGGATATTAATTAGCATATGAACAAGAGCAAGTGACGTATAAGATAGGTATATGCATATGCTCGTTTGGGATAACATACCGATTCCCATCACTACTAAGAAACCAGTGAACCACCGCCCAAAGTCCACCGCACCGCTGTTGGAGCTCTCCATGAAATCATCTGAGCTTGCGCATCGGCTGCATATCCAGTTCGGTATTGGTGCAATGACATATGTCGCAACAACGAGGAGCGGTAGGTAGTTGTGCCATAGCGCCGCGGAGAGAATAACCAGCAGGAAGCCGATAGCAAGGACCTATAAAAAGGGGTTAGCCGGGCCCTGATGACCAAAAAAAGGTAGGGAGTATATCTTCTGCAAGCTTACAAAGGAGAGAGCGATGATAGTCTTAAGGCCCGGCATCGTGACAGGCAGAGAGATAGATCGATCTTATGGGGAGGCTGACGCCTGGTTCGATGGCAGAGTACAGACGTCAAATGCGGACCGGGCAGTCGTATCGCCGTCGCATCAAAAAAAAAAACTAACAAAGTAGAGCCCGACAAATAAGCTGGTATACCGCTCTCGTTGCGTTCGATCTTCCTCTTCCCTCGTTGTCCTTCGTCCTGCTTTACCTGCGTCTTCCTGCTGCTTCTCCGGCTTGAACTTGCGAATGACGATGCGAATTCTTACATAAGCAGTCCAACTGTCCGAAGCTCTGGCGCTAACCCTAAAAGGGCTGCGAGCTCCCGCGTCTCTTCTGCCTTGGAGCAGCGGAAGAGAAAGAAGGCCCATCATAAACACACCAGCAGGTCCTCCTCCACAGGCAATACCGCATTCATCCCTCCGCAGCGGCTTGCTCGTCGATACTCGTTCTCTTACTGTTATTGCTACACCGCCGCAGCCATGTTTAGAAATAACTATGACAACGACTCCGTTACTTTGTGAGTTGGCACCGCCTGGAGTATCTAATTCTAGAGACTGAGATATGGTTGCTAACACCAGAATAGTTCGCCCCAAGGCCGGATATTTCAGGTCGAATATGCACAGGAGGCCGTCAAGCAAGGCTCGGTGGTAGTCGGCATAGTCAGCAAGACACACGCTGTCCTGGCCGCTCTCAAGGTGGGATAGCAGCCGTCCTCTCACTAGATTTCGTCGGTTATATCTAACAGTACAATGCCAAATAGCGAAATGCGGAGGAACTGTCATCATACCAAAAGAAGGTCATTGCAGTTGATTCCCACATGGGAATTGCGATCGCTGGTCTCGCCTCTGACGCCCGTGTGCTATCGAACTTTATGAAACAACAATCCCTAGCTTCGAAGATGACATACGGCCGCCCTCTCCAAGTAGAACGTATCGTCAGCCGAATCGGAGACCGTGCCCAAACAAACACACAGGTTTATGGAAAGAGACCATATGGCGTCGGTTTACTGATTGCAGGTGTGGATGAAGCGGGGCCTCACCTCTTCGAATTCCAGCCCTCTGGAATGACGCAGGAGATGGTTGCCTGTGCAATTGGAGCTAGAAGCCAAATGGCTAGGACATATCTAGAGCGGAACTTGGATTCGTTTGCCGACTGTGGCCGTGAGGCTTTGATCAACCATGCGCTGAAGGCTCTGAAGGAGAGCTTGTCACAGGACCGAGAATTGACAATCGACAACACAACTGTGGGTGTTACTGGTGTTCCAAGTGCTGCCACCAACGGAAAGATCGATACCTTTAAGCTATACGATGGACCAGACGTGACAGCCTTCCTTGAGAGTGCAAATGAAGAGACGGCATCGGGCGAGACCAAGCCGTCAGAGGAAATGGAGGTGGATTCATGATGATAATGTTCCCATAGACATAGTTATGTTCAACAGCAGGAGATAATCCTCCGCTCTTTATTTGAAGCGCTTATTCATCTTACAATGGACCTCTGTGACAAATTCTCTTAATGCTGAAAACGTTGCCTGCCAAAAAATTCTAGTCTATAAATGAGATACTTAGTCGTTAACCCATCCAGACGGAACCATGCCAGATCCGAGATCATCTAACATTTACTTATCCTTTCCGAATTCCACCTCCCAGGTTAGCCCAAAACGACCCTGGCTTAGTTTGTAATTCCTCAGCGCATCAAGAGCATGCTCTACATTCTTACATTCCACCAATATCTCCTTGTTCACAGTGCTCACAAAACCCTGCTCGACGCTCTTGTCAACCCACGCAAGAACACCATCCCAGTAGTTATCGATGTTCAGTAGAACTATCCCCTTGTCGTGGATGCCCAGCTGATTCCATGTAGTCATCTCCATGGCCTCCTCGATCGTGCCGAACCCTCCAGGCAAAACCAGGAAGCCGCTTCCGGGACCACCAGAGATGACTTCGCCGGCCATCATACGCTTGCGGGTATGCATGTCCGGTACAATGGTAGTCATACCATATTCCGGATTCACAAAGCTGCTCTTCCCTCCAGACTCTGCAGTGTTGACATTCGTAGATTCAGTCCTCTCTGGCAGCTTGCCAGCACGCTTGTCAGTAGTAGCCAGTGGGGTCTGGTGGCCATTCTCAATCTTTACAAGAGCCGACGGGATAATGCCATGAACTGACTCGGGCCCTGAAAGTGAGACCAACGTTCGAGCAACTTCGCCCATAAGACCAGCCGTGCCTCCTCCATAGACGAGTTTGACTCCTTCCCTGTGGAATAGCTGGGCGAGGGAGCGGGCTGCCTCGATGTGGGCGGGGGACTTCCCGGCAGCAGAACCGCAGCTATTACGTCAGTCAGCGGGGTTCCTACAGCTAAATACGTAGCATGGGGGTGTGGGAACAGGAGAATATAAGGGGGTTATATACATACAAGACGCAGACGACAGGTCGTGGTTGATTCGAAGCCGCAGACATCTTGACAGTGACGTGGTTTTGATATTTTGTTTGCAGGACAGGAAAGTTGAGGGTCCAGAATGGTAGAAAGTATATTTTGTAGGGCTGCCTCACATAGTTAAAGTACTCCATAGATGGTTAGTAATATGCTTACGTCGAGGGCCATCACAAGGAGTCGATCAAGGAATCTCATTTCTTTCTATAATATGGTTTTAAGAGTGTCACTTAGGACGGTGTTGCAACGGCATCATATTCACCAGTACTCCGTACGCAGGCGGTTAACTATAAAAGGGTGTTTTGCTTTGTCCTGGATTCTCAAGAGTAGTGGGCTCCAGCAGTGCCAATAAACCCAGAGTTAGGAAAGTAACTTTTGGCTCCGCTATTTTGGCTGTTGAGAGCTGTAAGAGGGCGGAGCTTTAAAATGCTTCACATCGTGTTGGTGATAGCCCTCTTTTTACCTTTCCCCATTGAAGGCTGATTGGAGTCAGTCATACCTCCTAGTGCAGGTGAAGCACCGGGTGTATCTGGTCCTCCCAGTTTTGGCACTGGAGTCCCCGATGGGGATCGCACAATGGACTTGGTCGCTCCGACACTGCTGGAAGGGTTCTCAGTACCGGGAACTGCCAATGTATTTGCGGCATTCTTTGAGATGATGAAGGACCCTGGTTCACCGACCAAAGGCATCTCATCCATATACTCGTCGCCATAACGGGAGAGGAGGTTGAGCGCATCTGCAAGAGTTCTCATATCCTGACTGGCCGCTGTGCCTAGCTTGGAAGGCGGTGATACCGTGCCGGGTGTTGTATTTTGGGTACCGGGTACAGGAGTTGCTTCCTTTCCAGCTTGTGCGGACTGGGTAGCAGTCGTTTGGCTTGCCTCTGTATGCTTCTGAATTGGGGGAGTGTACGTATGGCCGTGGGATGGCGTAAATAGCAATTGTTTCGATGCGACAGGAAGGACCTTTGTGAGCGATGTGACAGTAGATAGCTAAGGGCAACGGTAGTCAGTAAAACGGCTAGTTGTCGCTGGTGGGAATCGGGGTATTACCATTCGGCGTCCGACCACACTCATCAATGACGGTGCCATATAAACAGAGTCTCCTACAACAAAGTATGTAGCCAGTATCTGGACCTCGTCTTGCATACCTGGCTGTCGGCGCCTATTTTGCTTCCTAATAACCCATATATTCGATGGTTCCTGTGGAGCATTTCCAGCCGCTACAGCAGCAGCAGCCTCCTGTATAGGATCCTGAGCTACTACAAATTCTAGACCTTGCATGGTCTTTAACCTCCCTTCAAATGCTTCCCGAGTCTCGATGAATTGACGAAAGTTCTCATTGTGCATAGCTTGCAATGTTAAAGTCGCGTTATTCGATGTAGAGTCGAAGAAAGGCGATTCTGCAAAGTAGAACAAAACTATGATACCAGAAGCATGCCATTAGTTTTGATTCAATTTGACAGTAAAGCAAAGTACTAGATTCATGCGCGATCTCACTATTATTGGAGTGGAGGAAGCCGCCCATTAACTGGACGTGTTGGGGAGACCGCCATGTTATCTCCTCCAGAACAACATCGGTCGAGCTCTCCATGATGGCGACGTCGATGAGGGCCAAGCCTCATTCATCATTTGTCACCCCGCGAGAACAGAGGCCGGAACAGAGAGCTAAAAGGTCCAGGCGGAGGAACAGCTGCTATTTTGTCGATCTGTAGGTTGGATCTGGAGGTTTTGAGGCTAACTTGACCGCGGCTTCTGTGTTTGCACTGTTTGCAGCAGGCTAGCCAAGGTACGAAGCTAGCTTAACTCTAAGTAACTGGCTATGACGTCACGCTCTCTCATGATATCCATGGATAAATGGCATGCAGCAGAGGAATAGTAGAGGGAGCAAGCTTGCTTGCCAGGGGCACATAATAACAATGCAGTGAATTAAATTATTGGCTGGAGTAAATTAAAGCCTGGAGAGCGGAGCTATAGCGATTATTTCTCCTAGTTTAGTTACCTAATAACCCTAGACCTTCTTCCAAATTGCCTATTCCGTTCCGTCTTGTTTCCTGTTCGTCCATGTGGCCGTTAATAAAAAATGTAGTGTCAGGGAGTTGAAAGAAAAAGAAAAAAAAAAAAGAAGAAAAAAGGGGGGGGGGGGGGGGGGGGTGGGGAAAAAAAAAATGAAAAATATAGGGCGGGGTGGGGGGAGGGTTTAAAATGGGCAGCATATGCAGGTGGTGTACACATGAGGAAGGAGTTGAAGTAAGAATGAGTCAGGGAGGTGTTGGGCGTTTGTAGGGGGGGTAGGTTGGGCGGTGGCGAGAGGGTG
>QQSR01000196.1:0-38605 GCA_003664465.1 Trichophyton mentagrophytes
GTTTTTCCTCTCTTCTCTCTTCTTCTCTTTTCTTTCTCTATTTTTTTTTCTTTTTTTTTTTTCTTTTTCTCTCCCCTCTTTTTTTTTTCTTCTTTTCCTTTCCTTCTTTTTTTCTTTTTTTTTTTTTTTTCCCCCCCCCCTTTTTTTTTTTTTTTTTTTTTATTTTTTTTTTTTTTTTTTTTTTTTTTTTTTTTTAATTTTCTTTTCAGCCATTTTCTTATGGAATCAATTTGGAACTAGATATCTGGCAGTGCTCGGGTTTAGAGAGTACATTTTAGGTTAATATTCACTGGCATTAACTGTGCGTTGCAAACTTCGATACTAAAGCGGCTAGCCATCGCTAAAAATGATGTGGCTGCGGCTCTGCTGAAAACAACGACTTGGTTGAATATGTACAAACCGATGCAGAACAATGCTTCCACATCTTCTTAGCATGTACTCCGTACCAAGCGGTTATATAACTTATATTCTACTAGGTGAGAGATTCTTGCTCCGTATGCATGTCAATGTCCCACTATATCCCACTACTTTTTACTGCGCTGAAAGATATATCGCTCAACAAACGCTTTTAGCTTTCTGGGTGAGCTTTACAGCAGACTAGATGCCCATTTATTAGACAGCTTGTATACATTTCCTCCTCGCTTTTCCTTCTGCTAAATTCATCATGTGGGCTCTCGTTGATTCTGCTGCCGAACTTGCTTGTTCTTAATACCAGGAGATATAGCCATCTAAGCCGTTACTTACATATGCACCAAAGAGTTCCCCAGACCTTCGGCAGCAAGGGCCGGAATTAAGTCTACCGGAAGAGATCCTCACCAAGACGACTCCCGTGGGCCATGACAGTAACGGTGGCAACAATTAGAGCGTGTCTGGGTGAGAGATTTGCCCCTGTCCACTCCCATTGACGTGTAAACCGGTTATGCTTCAGATGGGCAGCAGGAGAGGAGCCTGCCTTGTCACAGTTTGTCCTGACGACATCCATCAAAGCTGATGATACATATGTAGAGGAGGCCCCATTATTAGTCGACATCCGTGGTTCAAGTTTTACCTCGACAAACACGGCCGAGCTAGCGAGTAAGCGAGCAAGCTCTCCGTCTAACGGCGTTCTAGTGCCGTGAAGTATATATATGCAGACGGCGCTGTCGCTTGCTCGCGTGCCTCCCTTGGTTATGCTCCTCTCTCGACCGTAAGAAGTAAGCACCTTACTTCTTGGTTGTTGGCCTTCGTTTGTGAACCCTCATCCTCTCCATCATCGAAGATAAGCTTTCAGGAGGGGGTTCTAAAAAAGAAAAAAGGGGAGGAAAAAGAAATAAAGATTCCCCCATCCGAGACGCTATGAGATCGAATCGATTGTTGTATGCAGTGGAGATGGAGACGAGCTTTTCTGACTGGACACGGGGTTGTAGTGGCCAATGGCTGCTGGGGAGAGCGGATTCGCCAACGCATCAGGTGGGTTTGCTTATTAGCAGTCGAGTTATCCTGCAGGGATCCGAGACGGCGGAGCAGGTATAAAGTCGTATTACTTATTATATTATTATGATTATGATTGCATCGAGCGGCCAGGAGCCCAGGAGCCGAGCAGCAGGCAAGGGAGCAGCGCCAGCAAGCTTCTAGAAAAGCGGGTGGCCGGGTCGAGGGAGGCGATGACAAACCTGCCGCCGCAGGTGAAGAACGCTCAGGTGGGTTGAAACAGGGGCTGAAAAACGCACTTGCACCGTCGACTCGTCTCTGCGTCTTCTGCTTCCTCCTGCTCGTCATCTCGTAGTCGTAGTCGTAGTCGTAGTCTTCTCTCTCTCTCTCTCTCTGTCTTTCCCGCTGGTTGTCGTCGTCGTCTTTTTTTTTCTTTCATCTTTTTCTTTTTCTTTTTTCCCTTTTTCGTCGCTTCGGCTTCTCCACGTGACTCCCCCGCGAAAAAAGTGACGCCAAGCCCCATTCTGGCCCCTGCGTTTTGCCTTTCTAGTGTTGCTTTTCTGCTGGCCGTCTCGTCCTCCGTCATCATCTTCGAACGTCGTCCTCGTCCCTCGTCCGCGACCTCGACTCGCCTCTCTCTCTCGACTCGGCTGCCATCTCGACAGCGACAGAGACCTTGTACCCAGGAGTCGTCACCGTCGCTTCCGCAGGCTGCCAATTCTTGGCCACCTTTTTTCGCCGCGCTCGTGCTTGTTGCTGTTCCTCCATCCGGCCCTGCGCCAGGGAGCTCCAAGACTCGGGCCTGCAGCCTGGAAATCCCCCTCTGTGGCATCAGTCAGCTTTGAAAGACGGCAGGGAACAGCCTTGCACCGCCTCCAGCGCCTCTGGGAGCTGCTCGGCAACTCTATCAGTTGTGGTGGTCGGCTCGCTCTCTCCCGCCTCGTCTTCTCGCGCGGTCAGCAAACTTCAACTGCAAAACCACATACACTCATATAACACCGTACTGATTATCAATGCAGCAGCCTGACCTTGATCTCCTTCCATGAACCCATCAGCTATGACTGCTTCTCTCAGCCAATGACTCATCGACGTTCGACATTCACATCCAAGCTTCTGTTGTCATTACTACCTTGGAACAGCCGCCATGAATTGTTGTTGGATACGGGAATTATAAAAATCTCCTCCAGGCCCTGTCCCCACAGTTCGCACTCGGCTACCGGATTGTAAGCACATAATCACAATAACCGCATCTCTATTTGCATATTCCGTTCTAGGAGGAGACTGTCGGGATTGCTGCTTTTCTTCTTCTTCTTCTACTTCTTTTTTTTTTTTTTCACCTTCCTTTTGTGTTTCCATAAAAAGTCTTGATAACACGCAAGATGAGACGACATGGCCGTGGGAGCGCATCGCCGTTGTCGGCGAAGACAGCAACGGCTGTTCCCGACCCAATGTCTCCAATTCGCACCTTCAACACCGAGATGAACCCTTCTCGGCCAGTTCGACCGTCGCCCCTCGCTGCCTCGCAGATACGTGGAATGCCGCTTGATATAATAGATCGGATACGGTCTTTCCCTCTATTCCAATCCACCCCAGAGTCCTTCTTGACTGAGATCGGCCTCCACCTACGGCCTCAGATAAACTCGGCAAACGACTACATTCTGACAGAAGGAGATGATGCAAAGGCCATGTACTGGCTTGTACGTGGAGCTGTCGCCGTCACATCTCGAGATGGAGAGAGTACATACGCAGAGCTTAAGCCGGGCGCATTTTTTGGAGAGATCGGCGTTCTCATGGACCGCCCTCGTACTGCTACTATCATTGCAAGAACCCGCTGCTTACTTCTCATCCTGACCAAGGAGGACTTTAGAAACATTCTTCCGCGATTCCCAGAGGTGGAGCGAGCCATCAGGGATGAAGCAGAAGAGCGTCTCCAGATCCTTGAGCGTAAGAAACAAAAGGAATCACCGTCACCGCCTGCGGTTGTAGAAATGACCGCTCCTGGTGGGCAGAAACGTGTGACAAAACGAGTACGGGATACCATTGCAGACGGCCTGGATTTTAATAATGATGAACATCGTGATGCCAACAGCTTCACTAAGAAGCGCAAATCGCCCAGCCCCAGCTGTCAGGATGTTCCCACGTCCAGTGCTCTGGCCAACGGGCTCGTCAGCGTGAGAATGCTGCTCAGAGAACTGCCTCTTTTTGCCAATCTACCGGCTGATATCCTTCACTTTCTGGGTTTAAATGCACAACCACGGACTTATCCACCATTCACCGACATCATTCGACAAAACTCACAGGGGAGGGAAGTTTTCTTCATCGTACGTGGTGAAGTCGAGGTCCTGAACGAACGATGTGACCCCGGCAGCCCCCGCCGTGTTGCTGATGCGGAGGATTCTCGCAATGTGCAGGTAAAAGCGCGGCTAAAGCAAGGACAATACTTTGGTGAAGTCGTTAGCCTATCACTCGCACCGAGAAGAACTGCTACAGTTCGTTCGGTATCTGCCGTCGAATGCTTGATGTTGAGTGGTGAAGTTCTCTCGGAGTTTTGGGCTCGATGTCCTGCAGATATCAGAGATCAGGTCGAACGGACAGCACGAACAAGGCTTGATGGTGCTAGTGACGGTGATGTAGTGATGGAAGATGCGCCCAGCGCGGACCAACTTTTTACCCCAGGAAATCAGGCACTCTTCTCCGCCAGGAGGCAATCTATGCCTCTTCTTACCTTCTCCGAAACAGAACTTGAATCTCTTCACAAACCGAATAGGATGGAAGACGAATCTGTTGTGAAACCTTCCGATCCAGATCCATTTTTGAGTGTTGGGTTAGATAACGTACGATCCCGGTCCCGGCGAGGCTCTCTTGCACCTATAATACCCGAAGATACTGCTCCCGATCAACAGTCGCAATCCCAGGCAACGAGTGTGAACTCCCGCTCCCGAACACCGTCTCCTAATAAATATGCTCAGTCAACACTCTTCAGAAACTCGGCCTTTTTTCAAACCAAGCCCTCAAAACATCGAAACAGTATTCGTCATCGTGGAGTACTGTCCAATGATGTTCTTGTATCCATCTTCCAGTATCTTGAGCTACATGTTCTCTTACGTCTCCGTGGGGTTGCTCGCCAGTGGTGTGAGATAGTCACCAAATCGCCTCGTCTCTTGCACTTCCTAGATCTAAGTCGGTATAACCGCAAAATTACCGATGAAATTATAACCGGGATTATCTGTCCCTTTGTTGGGGATAGACCGCGTGTTATAGATGCGAATAACTGTTTTCATGTCACTGATGAAGGGTTCTCTGCTCTCGCTAATACTTGCGGTGCCAACTTGCGCGTGCTCAAAATGAAAAGTGTCTGGGACGTCACAGCACCAACAATACTGGATATGACAAACCATGCCAAGTCCCTTCAGGAGATCGACCTTAGTAATTGCCGGAAGGTGAGCGATACGCTATTGGCAAGGATTGTTGGGTGGGTGGTACCAGCTCCGCAACAGAACCAGAACCACGTCAACGGTGGTAGAGCTTTGCAGAATTCGAAATACGCACCGAAAGCGGGCGCAGTACAACAGCCAAATCAACCGGCTGCGGGAACAGTATATGGCTGTCCGTACCTAAAGAAGATTACCTTGTCATACTGCAAGCATGTTACGGACCGTTCAATGCATCACATTGCCTCTCATGCTGCAAACCGGCTTGAAGAAGTTGACCTTACACGCTGTACAACCATCACTGACCAGGGATTCCAATACTGGGGGAATGCGCAGTTTCTCAGGCTGAGGAAGCTCTGCCTTGCAGACTGTACTTACCTCACTGACAACGCGATTGTCTATTTGACCAATAGCGCAAAGTGCCTTCAAGAACTCGACCTAGTAAGTCCAAACCTACGGATACAAGCCCATCACATGCTTGTAATATTCTAATAATGCTCCTAGTCTTTCTGCTGTGCTCTCTCAGACACCGCCACAGAGGTCCTGGCGCTTGGATGCCCTCAACTAACGCACCTGAACCTTTCCTTCTGTGGCTCCGCAGTCTCTGACCCCTCCTTACGCTCCATTGGCCTCCATTTACTTAACCTCCGCGAACTTTCTGTGCGCGGCTGTGTCCGCGTAACTGGTACCGGTGTCGAAGCCGTTGCCGATGGATGTTCGATGCTCAGCCTACTGGATGTCAGTCAATGCAAAAATCTTTCTTCCTGGCTGGAATACGGCTTCCAGCACCGATACCGGGACAGAATTGAATTCATTACCGTTGCGCATAATGGCAAGAGATCCCGATGACACCATGCCAGCATGCCCTTGCTTCTGGCCAGCATCTATCTTGTATACTGTACTCTGCTGTACGGTGTATACTTCATTTGTGACTTACGTTTACGATTTGACCCCGTTTCGCCTCACACTCCTCGTTCTTTTTGTATACCTTTGTTGGTTGGAAACTAGAAAACACTATTGGTTCACATAGCCCATTCATAGTTTATCCCCTTTTTGCTCTTTGCTTCTCCTCAATACCCCCCATTGTACTGAGTACCATGTTACCATGCCTTCTTGGATTATGACTATTTACCCATTGCACAAACACCGATCTACACCCATTTGAATTGCCCTAATTTTCTTTCATTCTTTTTTTTTTTAACACCTCGCATTAACACACGATATAACGACCCCGAAACGATATGATCAAATACTCCATCTTGACAAAATCTATCTTAACGTGCATATTCATACTATTTTCTTTCTTTCTTTCCTTCAGTTCTGAGTTCCCTTCCCGCGTATTCTATATTTTGTTTATTCCACCTCGCTTACTATTCTCTTACCCGAACATCAAAGGAGACCGAGGCTATTTCTGGGCTTGGCTGGCGTTAAGATAGATGAACCAGATGTGCAGATGTGATATAAAATACCACTTTTAAAGTGATGCATTGGATGAGGAAAGGGAGTGGACAGCAAGTTATAAGGGCAGGTCTAGAAAAAGGAGGGAAGGTCACGATATCTACTCGAGTAAAGTTTCAATATCCATATTGCTTTCATAACGTGAATACAGCAGTATTACACATTGAGACCTTCGAGTCTACTTAGAAATGCCATGGTTGATATCGTTGTTTGGCACCTGCCTCTTACATAAGCAGACTCTCCTCCTCGCCTTTCTCGACATCCAACTTCATCCAATTTGATTCCCATAGGCTAACAAGGCATAAGCTCATGTCCAACTCTCCGTGATTATTACGAAGAAGTTATTTGTAGCTGTTTTTGAACACTCCGTTATTACAGAGGTTGTCACAAAAGCATTAATTTTTATGCACGGTACCACTTCCTCAGAAACAGGCCCATTGATCCCCAAGACCACACGGCTCAAATAACACTGAACAAGATGAAAGAATATATCAGCAAAAACGAGGAGTCCAACATGAGACTAAGCTCGAAAAACGCAGACAAGCCAAGTTGTTCATTTTCTTTGTCATTGCTCGTCTGTTTGTCGTGGGCCTTGGTCGGGTCCTGTCGTTCCTGCAGCCGCGCCGCCCGACTCGACCCATCTACATCGATCGTCATCACTCCCCTCAACATCTAATACCACAATACATCAATACGCATGTAGCTCCCTCTTCTGCTTCCAGGGAGGGGGGGGCTCCTCGGATATGGTCTACCTGACCCCTACCCCACTATATGCCCACCCCCTTTACCAATATATTAGAGCAGACAACCCGAAGAAGGGAAAACAAAGCCTTAATCAGGTATACCAGCCATTTCAAAGATTTTTCTACTTCTTTGCAAGAACTGCAAAAGAGAAATACTTAGAACCTCTTGACAATATATTCATTGTAGGGAGATCTTAGTTGAAACAAAATGCCCGTTCATTCTACTGACTATGTGGGGTGAACTGACCAAGATCTTGCTTTGATTGCTTCGTGTCGAAATCAAAGCAACCTCGAGGCTTGATATTTTGAAAGGGCTCTACCTTTTAGAACAAGTTTTGAACTCAGGGGATATCTGAATGAACATTTTTGCTATCGTTGCCTTGTTTTCTAGCAGTTCTCGAACGAACAAGCTGCGGATGGGTCGATTGAATGGGAAATCCTCAAGTCAACGGGTACAAAAAGCCGCTTTTCGAAGACTCTTTTTATGAAAGGGTTCTGGGTCCCATGGGTTTACACTGTCATTATGTATCATGGAGATTTCCGTCATTAAAACCTCCAAGCGATGCACTATTTGTGTACAAGATGGAAAGAGCCGAAGAGAGCTCTTTTTATCCTTGCACAATAGCTTGAAGACACAGTTTAAGTGATGAAGAAAGCCTCTTCAGTACATATACTGTGTTTCTGCACATTTCAATTGCTGTTCTTCTCTCTAGATTGAACATATACCAGGGTATACACTATACTAGATACCAATCTTGATCTTTTGACTCTTCTATTGCTATTATTCAAAATTACAGCTTGCGCGAGAAATATTCTATAGCAATCTGCTTTACACCCCATCCTGGGTTGAATCAAGCTACGACAGCATTCCAGCAACATCTTATAGTCACAACACATCGATCCACTTATCTAAAGTAGCCATGTCTTCGTCACTGAAACGGCCCTCCAATGATGACAATCAGGAAGAAACCTGGGACAATAACCAAGCCCAAAATGAGGGCGCCAATGGTCAAGGAAACTCCCAGCAACAAGATCCAGAGACTACTGAAGATCCCGGAGAAGATACAACACAGAATACAGCGGCAGAACAAGCATCTACAACGGAAGCCACAGCTCCTGCCCGTCGTCCAAAGAAGCCAAGAAGAGGTAAAAATAGCCCAGAACCAAATTATTCTGAGTTGGTTCAGGGTCAGATGTCTTCTACCAACCGTACCGGCCAGGCTTGCGATCGCTGCAAGGTGAGTTTACCTGACTCTGCTTTGCACCCCGGCTCTATCGAGCCTTCCTATTTTCTCTTAACAGCCCCAATCGCCAATACTGCCCTTTCTGGTCCTGTTCTGAGTGACCAACCTTTCTCTGTTTCCCTTGGATACATAAGGAACGCCAAACCGCTTTGTGTGCTGTGTTTTCCCAATTCCATTGTATACTTTGTTCAAGAAAAACAAAGCTATCAAATGGAAAATCAGCTCTGGGGTTTGGGATCTGGCAGGCCAAGCCTACACCAAATAGCTGTATTCACTCTTACTTTCAAAGCATCATTCCATTAGCGTTCCAAGCCCCTATTACACCCACCCCAACCCATCCACATCCCTTTGCCTGCCAAATATCCTTATTAGATCTCAGGCTACTTAATTCCCCCTAATCCCGCGAAACATTAACTATTCAGATTTCCTTTCCAAATACACAAGAATCCATCCCAAATTCCACACCTATTTTGGAGGTTTACTAAAGACATTACTTGCTACAGGGGCGGAAAATGAAATGCGATTCAAATTCGACTGGCTGTGCCAACTGTGTTGCTGGCAATTTGCCATGCACCCAGACTGACCCAATAACGAGGGTGTCGTATACTCGTGGAGAGCTAGAACGTCTACGAGCTGAAAACGGAAGGCTGGCCACTGAAAATGAATTGTTACGCACAGAAAATGCCAACTTACGAGACTATATCAGTAATGTGGTCAGCCACCTTGGAAGTAATGGTGCTCAAGCGCCTGGAATGTCGATGGTGAGTGGCTATTTTACTGTTGTACTTCTTATCACCACCGTTTTCGCTACCTTGTTAATACTTATATTTAGGAAACACCACATCCATATCCTTCGTATGACGCTCTACAAAATCAGGCTCAAGCTCAAGCTATTCACCAAACGGCCCAGCAGCAGCCAGGGCAGGGCTTTCCGATACTATACCCACCAGGCAGGCGTATGTAAACGACCTAAATGACCCCTCATGCGATGAAAAGAGAGGCAACTGACACGTTCAAATCAGGTCCAACGGCAATGATACCTTCAATGCAAGACCCCTCACAATTCGGGGTAATAATCCCCCCTTCCCAGTATCCTGCATATAATACATCGATGGCTTCAAACCCTTTCTCTGGACGAGACAACTCTGTGCCATCACAGGTTCAGCAAGCTAGTCAAAGCTCCTATCGACAAAGCATTCAGCAGCAGCAGCAGCAGCAGCAGGGAGCGCGTCAAGGACATAGCCAAAGTCAAGTACATGGGCAAGGGGAGTCACATCAACAGACTGGAGCACCAAAAAGAGACCATGACCCGTCTCAGGATCCGCCAGATGATTATAACTACTTCTCTAGCATGTGATATCTATAATCCAGAGTCGTAAGCTAAGTGGCCAGCGGGTGAGGACCAACTTAGTTTCCAACACCTGCTGTTCGTTTCCCCTTTTCGCCAGGCATAAGTCCTGCATTGGAACGATGTTATTGAAGGTTTATGTCTAGTTTGACTTCTTTTCATTATTGATCGTACACCTCCAACGAACTCCAACGTACGTCTGAAGAGCTAGGCTTAGTCCGCCATACCAGCTAAATACCATAGGTATTCTAATTCATTTCCATAAAAATCCCACAGAACAAATTTTTAAAACAAAATCTTAGATAATTATATACTGTCATCTTTTATTCTTGAAGCAGCAGCAGATGCCTTTGCTTTCACACCATTCCCTTACCAATGATGCGTGGACTTCTCGATCTTCGTGTATGCGTTTAAAGCCTTCCACGTTCAGCCATAGAGTAAAATCATCAAGCCAGATAGGATCATACATGACAATTTTCTCATGCCATGTAGGTTGTTTGATACCCTTGATACTGCGTATACGAGGCTGTGCTTTAACAGCATTTGTAATTTGCATAAATATATTTGGAAGTTCTGCCGGCTCGTTTTCCTTGGTACTAACTCCTTCAGTTCGAATTGAAGATGCTCCCGCCCGTGGCACAAGACCACTGGGTCTATCGCATGATGGTACGCGGGAAGGAGGATGGGAATTCTCGGAGTTGCCCAGCTGTTTAGATGACTCTAGTAAGTCTTCATCGGTAGAATCGTCGATTTCTATTGTAGCGGGTTGAGTATCACGTTTGCTGCCCTTGAGACGGGACGTGTTTCCCTTAGCCTTTAGTGAGACTTTCAGGTTGTGAGATTTGGCCTCGATTGTTCGTGAAGAATCAGCTATTCTATCGGGGGTGGCTTCCTTGGGCTTTATCGTCCGTATGGGGGGGATGATGCTGGGTATAGAGCTAGCTTCGAACGGCGTTGTCGTAATGCTCAAGGCCCTCCCTTGAGCAGTTCCTTGTGTTTTATCTGGGCCAACTGGTCCAATTTCCGGTATACCAGCAGTTTTTCTTTTACTTTCCCAACATTTCTCCAAAAGCTCTATCATTTTATCACGGCTTTTAATCGGCCTAAATCCAAAAGACGCCAGCTTGGCTGTGAGATCTTCGGTTGAAAGACGGTTATAATCCGGCATGCTTGCAACCCCATTTCCATTGTTATGGGTGGTTGAAATTTCATGAGGATGCTGGATAGTATTGAAAGTGTCAATATTAACAATAGTGTGAAAGGATGATTCAGTCTTCTCGGAGTTTTCATGTTCAATCGGCGGCGAAATTCCCGTATGTATCCCACGCTCAGGGAATTTGTTGGTGTTGGTAGTCTGTTGTTCGTCCCGAGGTTTATAAGTTGGAGCTGCTGGTTCGACCAGATCAACCATTTCAACGTTCAATAGATACCCGTCTAGGTCACGAGAACTTGCCGCCCATAAGTTCTTAGATTTGGAAAACCTCGAAACCCCAAGGCCTGGGGAGGGCTCTCTGGATCTTATCCGGGCTGATTCATCCCGACCTTGAATTTGTTCTAGGCCAGACTCTAGCCCATAGACACTAGGACTGGAATCTCTCTCTAGCTGACTGGAAGTTCCGAATATCAACGCTTGGTTTTCAATAGTCTGTAGGGCTTCCATTGTAGGGGCAGGCCTAAATTGAGCTTGGTATTCATCCCTGGAGATCTTTGTTCCAGGCTTTGTTTTTGTAGCCTTACGCTTCGAAGACTTTCCGGCAGGTTGGATGGACTCTACGTCTTTATCGGCTGACGGAATATGGTCACCACCTTCTGATATAAATGGCGACTCGTATCGCCCTGTAGTTAGCGAAGTGATCGTAGTAATCTTTGATTTGGCGGGTCGTTTGGGTTTTCTAGCTGGTTTACACCGGCTATTTCCTTCCGAGGTACTAGATGCAGCTGCATCGAGAGCCTCAGCTCCCAAATGTTTGCCCGAAGGCAAGCTTTGTGGCATGAACTAAGTTCGTAGTTAATAATAGAACCCACAATTCTTATTAGGAGAATTATCGCACCTCTAAGAGTTGTTTTGTTGTTGGCCCTTTAGCAGGACACTGACCATCAGAGCCAACTTCACGAGAGGCTTCCTTTGAGAAATTGAATCCGGACATTAATGATCTAAAGTCTGTGCCTTTATCCTGGGTTTCCCCTGCTTGCGTGAATACGGGAGATCCTGAAAGGTCAATATGAGCTGGAGTTGTGTCCTTTACGGGTGTCCAAAAGTCTCTTCTTATAGTAGCTTCCTCAAGACGTAATCCACAGGATTCCGAACCAGAACTTCCAGCCACCCTCTGCTGCAGATTAGCAGGATGTATAGTGCACTTCTTACTTGTCGATATTTCGGGGGTAGTGGACGGCTTTATAACCTTCCCTTTCAACCTTGAATGAGTCGTTTCCTCTAAACTTTTGTTTTTTAGAGGCTGTTTCCTATGTTTTCTCGATCTCGTTTTCTGCGCGGTAGATCCATTTTGCACCAACTGAGGACGAGTTCGAGAGCAGTCTGCCGTTTCTTCCATATTTTCAACTATTTTGTCACTCCGGTCTCCCAGTTTTCGCCTCTTCGTTTTAGGAACTGGTAGGTTCTCCGCATTTGCTCTCCCACCCAAAACAATCCTGGTATGTCGGGCACTTCTGTTCGACTGTAGTTGAGTACTGACATCACCGTGGCTTTCTGGGTCAGATTTTAGACCACAAGTGAGGCTAGATATTGGCTTCGAGGAGAACTCAATCTGTGTCTCATCGGGATGGGCTGGCAAAATAGTGGTCGCGCTCGCTGGTCTAACCTGCGGCGCCAGGACGACATTGATTGTGTCAAAACTTCTACCAATCATCTGGAGGCATGTGTACTGTATGAAGAGCTGTTAAGGGTTTTCCTTGCAATGATAGCCAGTATTCGCTGTCTCGAGTTGAGAGTTTGATGCCTGGACTCGGCGTTTGCTGCTTGGAGGCCTTGGCGTTGACACACTTTGGTAGTCGGGGCAACGGGAGGCTGAAGTCTATCTCGACGACATCCATACTTTTGAAGACTTCATGAAGATAACAAAATACTTGCTATGTTGTGCTGTTACATAGTTAGTGGATAAAGGGCTACTACACTTCGAGAGCGAAAGATTCCTTTATCCCGGCTATTTTGTGCCTAGGTATTTGTCCTCCTGCAGATATAAATACATCATCGCTAGTATTGCCTTCAAGTGCTTAGAATTTTAATATAATCCCCTAATAGGGGTAACAGTTGGAAGGGCAGGTTTTCTATGTTGTGAAAATACGGTTCAAGAGCCTCTTAAAGCAATAGCTCCGAGTACAGAGGTCTCCATCCGTCTCCTGAAAGTCTCCTCAACTCCTTCCACATTGTGGCCTCGAGCAGGATCCATTGGTTTCTTAGAGGGTTTATGAACCGCCAAGTTTGACAATTTATAAACCTTTTGAATCTTTGATATATCTGTAATCTGACTGAGAGTAGTATCATCGAATGTCACCTGGGTGCCTTCGACGGCCTCCCCTAGATGCTTTGATACAGACTCATGTGTAATCTCCGGGCTCGTGCTAACTTTCACAACAAGGAGATCAGTAGTTGAATCTGCTATTCCGAATCGACGAAAGGCATCGGCTATCTATGTTCAAACGAGATTGGTTAATTCGGCGTACTTCTCACTTTCGGTCTTGTGACATCAAACAGCTGGCAATACTAACATTATTATTCGGGCTCAGAGCAAACACTATCTCCGAATGCACATTTCTCGACTTTAACCGCTTATTTTCGTAATCATTTACTGCTCGAAACACAGCCGAAAGGACGTGGGTGGTCGAAAGGATCTACTTTGGTGTACAGATTGAAAGAGTCAATATCGATTTGAGTCACAGTATATGGGCGCCGGGCACTCAAACCACAGGAAGGTTCAACACCATACCATACTAGCATCAATAAAAGCGTACTCATATGCTGAGTTGGCAGAAATAAGTTGCTCTCTTAAAAACGACGAGTTCTTCACATCACGATAGAGGGCAATATGGACTACTAATGATGGCGGAAGATGCGCAATTTGGAGGCTCTTAAGAAGCGACATTGTCGCAGAAAAATCAAAGCGCAGAAAAACTACAGCAAATTCCAATCCGCTGAGTCAACTATGCGTCACGAAGATAGTCTTCCAAAGTCCGTTTCCCCTCGTCGTTGAAGGTTCGCTTTTCTCTTCTAAACTCCGAAAGCCGAGCGATCCAGTGTGATGAGGTCATCAAAGCATCACATGATTGATGACTAAATCAACGAAGCTGGCCCTTTTCTCGAATCTTCATTCGACGGACGGAAGAGAGAGACAGAACAACTCTCTTGCGGTATATAAAAGCCCGTCGCAAGGCCAATCCGTTTGGCGACTACCATCACCTTTCATTATTTTGACATTCGAATAACACTCACATCTATCATGGCGTTCATCCTTCGCCGCCCGTTTGCCGTATCGACCGTGCTTAAACAGGCGCCCAAGCCATCGACAGTATCAACGACCATCCGGTTCATCCACAACGGCCCTATCAAGCCATCATCAGCAGCTAGCCGTGCATCGTCTCAAATCCCTTCCCCCTCAGTGCTCAGTAAAGCTCGCCAGTCATTCCAGGATGCTTTCCGGCGGACCTACATGCAGAAGGCATATCAGCCTGCAGCCGGAGATACCAGCAATATGACCCAGAAATTGATATACGGTGCCGCCATCGTTGGAGGAACCATTGTGGCAACAAACTTCATTTTCAACCGGGAAACAAGAGAAGATGGCGGTATGCGCCCCTACGAGCGAAGTTTCTTGAATGAGACCTTCATGCACACCGGCTTGGGCATCGGAATTATCGGCGTTGCTGCCCGTGCTCTTCACACCAGCGGATGGTCATATCGACTTATGGCAACCAACCCATGGGTTGTTGTTGGTGCCAGTTTGGTAGCCAGTATTGGAACTATGTATGGAACTTTTTACACGTCACCGGATAAGTAAGTGGGACAACTTTCCGTACTCTGTATCGTATATTTAGCACTACTAACATTTTCCATAGCTACGTTCAAAAGTATGCACTCTGGACCGGATTTAACCTTGCACAAGCCGCCGTTCTCGCTCCTCTATTCTTCATGTCCCCAGCCATCCTTGGTCGTGCTGGTCTTTACACAGTCGGTATGATGGGCTCGATTGCCTTTGTTGGTGCTACTGCCAAACAGGAGAAATACCTCTACCTCGGCGGTCCACTTCTTGCTGGTGTTGCCATTGTCGCTCTCTCTGGATTTGCTCCTCTAGTTCTACCAGCTACCGCAACAAGAACTCTCATGTGGTCTGAGCGAGTTTGGCTATACGGAGGCCTTGCTGTCTTTGGTGGATTCACCCTCTACGATATCCAGAAAATTCTTTACCATGCTCGTTTGGCTGAACGAGGAGTTGTTCGGAGAGACGTCGTTAACGAGAGTGTCAGCCTTGAACTCGACTTCATCAACATCTTTGTCCGCATGGTCCAGATCCTGGCCCTGAGAGGCGGTAACAACAAGCGATAGACGCCCTCCTCAGTGTTGGGGAATTTAAAAAAAGGAAAAAAAAAAAAATGAGGCTTGAAAATAGCTTCTGTGGACGCAAGGAGTCTGCTGTATAATACTAGCCCAATATGCCCCAAGATCGCCTTTGTCTTTGATTCACCGAGTCTGCTTATTTGGTATTCTATAAATTTCTATATCCCTCTTCATCTTTTCCCATGCCTTGACCCCTGGCACTCTCTCCCCCTTCCCTAGGTGGTGGTAGTGATGTATCTCAATATTTCACTCCTCAACAAATTAGAATAGCATGATCAACAACTCCACTCGGATAACAAAGTTCTATGTATTAATGATTTTTTGGACATTTCTTAAGGCCTCTCCAGGAATAAAACAACCAGTCCTACTATGCATATTATAGGAACAAAGAAGTTTAAATTAAAGGGGTATGGTATTGTTAGGTTACAAGCAGTAAAAGTAAGGGGAGCTGTCGCCTTCGCCCATGTTTTAATACAAAAACTCCATTGTTGGAAAAGGTCAAGGAGCCGAATGGATGAAAGATTAAGCAATTTGACCAAACCATTGCAAGAACAAGCTCTTCTTAGCCACTTCTAATTATCAAGTTCGTCGACCTTCCGGTAAATAATCTCCTGTTCTTTGGCAAGCCTGTCTGACTCTTTCAGCCACATGGTTCGTTTCTGAGCAACGGCAATGTCGTCGACCAACTGCTCATAACACTTGATCATTGCAGTCCGGCTCTTTGGATCCCTCAATTTGATATGTTCGCGCATTGCTTCCTCCTCATCAATTAACTCCTTGAGTGAGCTAGCGCGCCCCGGGCGCTGGCTAATATCAAATAACTCGCTCTGACATCTTTCCACTGCTTTGTATAGTTCCTTCACCTCCTTTAGGTCTTTATCATCGACCCCCTTGAAGGTCATCAGCGCGAGAACGGCAGTCCAGCTACGAGGGTGCTTTGAGAGGGGAAGGAGGACTTTGATATAGCTGAGGCGCCATCTTGCTTTGACAGCTTGGCTAAGAAGGCTTGGAAGGCGTGCGCTTTGGAAGCCCGATTGGCGATATTCCATCCAGGGATACTTCCCATCCGCAACGGCAAATGCAATCAGCAGCGTAGTTTGAGAGAACCTTCTAATATCTAGTAGCTCCGAGTTCTTGCGGTTGAGATGAACGGTCACTTCTAGATAGTGGCATGGCTCTTCTGGGTCCTGGACACGCTCAGTAATGGTAAAATCACCGCCGGTTGGGTTGAACGAGACTTCAAGGTCCGCGTTTTCTTTGCAAAGGTGGGCGTAGTGGTCTGACTTTTCTCCGCGAAGGATGACCTCGATATCCTGTCTGTCACGGAAAGGGATCTTCTTTGGCCTTGCTGGCTCTGGGACCAGAGGTAGCTTGAAGACTTTGTTGTCCACAGTAGGGGGTGCATATTCATGCTGAAGCCACTGCTCAAGTGTGCTCATAGCTGCTGCTGGCTATCTGTCTGTAAGCCAGATAGAAGAAAGAAAAGGCGCCTGTTGAAGGCTAGGAGACAGACAAATGGTATCTATCTGTTATTATCTTGTCTGTAGAAGTTGACAGGGCGATGTTCTTTTGGACTTTCCACTGTCAATATCAACAAAGATTTGGACAGAAGGAAAGCACCTTTTGGATTGATGCCGAGACACGCCCTCATTCTGTCTATTCACTCTTTCTCTGGTCAATGATAGGAAGACCGAAGCCATAAGGTATGGTATCAAATCCATATATCTCTTAAACGACCAACTCCATTGGGAGAATGAATACAATGAATACATAGTACTCTGTACTCTGATGTTTTCCTAAAAAGGATAAGGAGATATCAACACCCTTGGTTTATATATCTCTGCTAGGGGGACATACACGCAGCCTGGGGAATTTGAACGAGACGAAATGTGACTCGGGCTGCATTCTACAGACGCAACCCCTAAGAAAGCCGTCGGAGAAGCGGAAGATGTAACATGTTGCAAGTTAAGTCCACTTTCGCTTGCGCCAGACTTCAGCTACTACTAGTTAGTGGGTTATGGATGCTCAATAATAATCTTTCTCCAGCGACCCTGTCTCCTTCGTATCCCGAGGTTGAGAACTGTCAGCAGCTGGAGTCGGGTCCCCAGCGGCGAACCTGAGCGCACCAGGAACGTACTCCACGGTGTCCATCCGTCTATTTTTATCAGGCTGGGTCAGGGCTGGTTAAGCATCATTTGATCGGCTATAATTCGCTGGTTTCGGCAGTCAATCCTTCACCAGTTCCGAGGTCAGCTTTTTCTTTCTTCCCTTAGTTACTGAGAGAGAGAGAGAGACCTGCAGCATAAGTACGTAACTAGCATGCTCTGTCGAGTCGCCGTCTCGTAACCGTGACCTGCTGTCTGCATGCATGCATGCTCGCTCTCCCAAATGCCTCTTGACGATTGGAAGTTGGTTGATCACACCGGCCAGCGTGTCCAGGGGATGGCTTTTCTTTTCTTTTTTTTATAGGTCAAACTCAGGGTGTTGTGTTGGCCAAAGTTAACGACGCACCCCGGCTGAGGATGCCCGCCGGCCTTCAGCCACACGACAGCCATCCGACGTCATCTGAGAGATACATAATTCCTCCATTGTCGCGAGTCAGCGAGAGTTACTTAGTTACCCGAGAAGCTCCCCGAGCCACCTATACTTATGTCGAACATCGACTGCCTGCCTGCTCCACACCCTCTCTCTCTCTCTCCAGGGACCCATTGAGGTGCAAATCGATGACCCTCCAGTTCTCACAGTAGCGGAGAATTCAACGGCGAAATCACAAAATCTGTTCCCACCGGTGTTTCAGGCATCGCTACGACCACTAAAACAAGTTCTTCTTGTCGGTGCAGCTTCTCCATCAAAGCGAGGCTACGATGATCGACCTGCAAGTCCAAAAAACTCACCCTTGTTCCTTGTTAATGAGCCCACGCTAACGCACACAACCCAGGATACTGGTGATATTAGTCTGTGATCAGCTCTTGGTTGGTCTATTAGCTTGATGCTTTTTTTCTGGTCTTACAGAGCATGTGAGCCATTCAGAGACAAGAACCTTCCAGTCTCGTCCATATGAGATGCATCGATCGGATTGAACCAAAAATTTGGATTATCGATCCAGGCCGCCAGCTTGTTGAACGCAATAAGCTGGGATCGAGCTCTGGTGGGAGCACCAAAGTGCTGTTCTTCTGTTACATGAACCCTTTGAAATTGTATGTTGGCACCTTATTGGTTACCAGCTTCTCATTACAACCTTGATGGGGACCTGTTCCCCCCTAACCCTGGAGCAGCCCACAGGAACGCATCTGCCTAGCTGACCCCCCATTCTCAAAGTGCCTCTTATTCGTGTAAGTAGGCAGAATGGGCCCTGAAGTAAAGTTTCATTTCACATGCCCTGGGCACGTTGGCACTGGGTTTGTCGTCGGATTTCCTGCGGAAGACAATCCTCTCTGAAGGATGGCGTTGTATTTATTCTGCCCGTTACCCCTTGGTCTGGCAGACAGTCGCCTATCTCCCTTACCCCTTCGTCGATTTCCCCTGTCGAAATATCCATAATTGAAAGATATATTTTACTTCCTTATCGACTCTTGTCTGTCCAACACAGGAGGGTATTTCAGCCGAATCCATCTACCTCCCTCCTCCCCCTTGGCCTCAGCTGCGTCAGGCGCTCTTGATACGCTAATCTATCCTTGGCTTGAGACATCCAATACCTTCATATACATATTTTAAGAGCCAAGATGAAGCTTGAGCCATGTTTCCTTCTTGGCCTTGTGGCGTGCGCCATAGCTGCACCCCTTAGCTCCAGGAACGCACGTATCGCAGCGTCCAAGGCAGTCCTTCCAAACAACGAATTGCCACAATGGTTGGAACTTGGGGGCGAAGGTATGACCGCAGAGGAGGCTTCAATATTGGTATTCGAGGGTTTGAGCAAGCTGGATGAAGGCTTAAAACGCCATGGAAAGACAATCCCTCAGGTTACATCAGCCGCCAACAACGGGCTGGTGGAAAATGGAATCCTGGAGCATGCGCCATGCCAGCCGCTGACGATGATCTTTGCCCGCGGAACCAACGAGGAGGGAAACATGGGTGGAGGAATTGGTAGACCACTTGCCGCTGCACTCCGAGCCCAGACAGGCAACAAGGTCATAATTCAAGGAGTCAATTACGATGCCACTATCGCGGTATGCTCTTCCCCTTATTTTACACAAGGAGTAGTGGAACGCCGTGTCGATACCCTTAAAATGTAGGTGGTATGTAGGTCCATGGTACCCTTTTGCTAATTAGTTCTCCTACAGGGAAATTTGCTCTTAGGTCTCAACGGAGGCCCAATAATGGCCGACCTCGTGAAAAAGTCAGTCGCCCAGTGCCCCGAGAGCAAGATTGTCCTCGTAGGATATTCGCAGGGCGCAATGGTCACCCACGCTGGAAAGCTTTTGACAAATGAAAAGATATCGGCGATAGCTGTCTTCGGAGACCCAGGCCGTTTCATCCCCTTCGCCGATATCTCACCGGAGAAGACGAAGGAATATTGCCTCGAAGGGGACCCTGTTTGTCTAAATGGCTTTAACTGGGATGCACACGAGAGCTATGGCATGCTTGCAGAAGAGGCCGCAAAATTCCTTATCAAGGCCTCCAGCTAGCCATGTATCGGCTGCCACAAGATATACTTGCAGTGTGACCTGGTGGTTTTGGGTATATACGTGCACGCCATGTGCGAATATTATAATAGCTTGGTTAAGGATGTCAAACGTGAGGAACCTCACGTTTTGCATCCTTGATTAGTATATGCTGATAGTCCTGTTGTTATATATACCTTAGTATTTATGTATATAGTTATGATCATGGATATCTTTCAATATAAAATGATATATATCAAACTTTTCACCCCCTGCAACTTTTAGCTTAACGAGGTCAAAAGAAACTCACTTACATAAGCCGATCCCGCCAAATGGTTAAAATCAAAGCTTCACTTTTCTCCGCCCCTCAACATCTCACGAAGAACCAGAGGCCATAAGCAAGGCAACGAAAAGTTGTGACAAAGGAATAGCTTCATCATTGACTAGCATTTTTGCGACAAAAGCTGGTATAACAAGGAGAAACACTGAAATCGACATGTCCGGCGAAATGGAAGTCGACCCTCCGCTCTCCCCAGAGCCGCAGCAGACCGGATCTGGGTCAGAGCCACGTACTCGCGCCTCAGCTGCAGCAGTGCGCAGCATTGAAGGGTGGATCATTATTGCGACGAACATACATGAAGAGGCTTCAGAAGAGGATGTTACAGACCTATTCGCTGAGTACGGGGATATTAAGAATTTCAACCTAAACCTTGATCGAAGAACGGGTTACGTGAAGGTATTATATATACTCTGAAATAATACCTTTCTCCCTCTTTGCATTCTGTCCTGGATTCAGTGAGCTAAGTTGCTTTACTTCCGGTAGGGCTATGCGTTAATTGAATATCCCACCCTCCCCGAGGCAGAGGCAGCTATCAAAGCCCTGCACGGCGCGAAATTGCTTGATCAAACGATTGAAGTTGACTTTGCATTCGTACGGCCTCCCCCATCTTCCAAGGGAAAGTCTGGTGGTGGCCAGAACTCCAACCGTGGGCGTGGTGGGAATAGAGGACGAAGTCGCAGCCGCGAAAGAAGCCGCAGCCCGGAGGGCAATAACGACAGATCTTAGGTGTCATTCGAAAAGCGGTCTGAATGCGTTCAATGGGTGAATATTGAAGTGACATATGAATATTGATCGCATATGGATATTGATCAACTGTCACATTGAAACTTGGTCCTGTCACGGTTACTCGTACGTATCCAAACCATTCGAATGACGGCAAGCAATGAAACATACGAGACAGAAGGATAGAGGAGCCTTCTCTGAGAATTGCCGACTATGACATTTCGACTTTGTGATGCTGGTCAGTCTCCTGCTATTCACTCAGCGGCTCAAGGTCATGTCGGCTCCCTGTCATCTAAGTAGACTAGGTATGTCTGATAATCATGATCAATATCTACGCACGCATCCTACTCGGTACATACGGACATTCACAACTAACAACTTCTCTAGTTAATTTGATATAGCTCCCGTTCTCAAAATCATACAGTTCAAATCACCCCGATTTCAATCTTCCGATGACAGCCACATTACCTCGACAATTAGTCCAATGCTTCGAAACGCCAATTCCAGATTTCAGCGAGACTTATCCGCGGCCTCCAAGATCTAGCTAGACTGGATATGTTTTTGTAGAACTTGAAAGCCCTGTCAACTATGCGTCACATCCAACTTGGTACTTAGTATTTTCTTTCTTCCAGCCGTTTACCAGCTCCCAATGACTCTTGAAATATGACTAGCGGGACCTCTTTAACATACTTATGGGCTTTGGCACAGCAGGCCCTCGCATCCAGCCTTTCCGCACGCCTCTTGGGCCGCTTTGTTGCGCTGTAGCCAAGCGCGCCTGAAACGAGGCCCAAGAACTAAGCTTACGTAAGTCGATCAGGCTTGCTGCTGCTTCTCCCCGCAGCGACTTTCCCCGACTTTCATCGCGAAAACGAGAGGCGAAGAAAGCGCAGGCAAGTTCTCTGTCGCAAGCCGGTGATGCTCCCGTCTGATCGCTATTTCATGCCACGAGGCATCTGAGCAATACAGCCTTGCCTTTTCACCGCTAGCTACTTAAGTTCCGCCTGTTCCTGGCCTTCTGATCGTGCATTTATACATCCCAGCGCTGGTCACACGAGCACCAAAACTGCCGATGCGAGAACTCAACACCCTCATCTGGCGGCTATAATAGCCTGGACTGCTCTCATTTTTAGGGGATATTCCTTTCTTTTTTGGCAGACATCGGTCAGCATGTACGCCGTGAGACCACGGCCCGCCAGTAGCCACCATTCATTCTCCAACTTCCCCTTACTTGTCCTTATATGTATATCAACAATCCTTCTTTTTTGCGCCAGGACCTCGGCAGCTCCTTTCGACCTATCCAATGGTGATATCTCGCAACAGGTCATCATAATTGATGACGACCAACAGGCACCGTTCATTGGAACCGAGCCGAAAGCAAATCTCGAGTCTTCAGAAAATGATCAAGAACCTTTCCCAGGCGATACAAGTCAATTTCCTTGGCCTCGTGCAAGCAAAACGCTAAGGACAATGCTTGAGGCCCTTGATGTGATGCAGTCGGACTATTTCAGCCTCTGGCAGGCAACATGGCCAACCGGCATTGACTGGACCAAGGCTGTTGTGAATACCCACATTCTTTCTCTCCTTTCTCTATTGTCTTCCACGCTCGGATTTACCGGTGATGAGCCCTGGTCTGGTTGCTATGATGAGGCGGCCATGTCCACTGAGAACCTGATCAGTTATTACTTCCAGCAAACCTCGGCTTTTTGGCATGGGGAGAACTTTTTCGGAATACGGCTGCAAGCGTATGATGACATGCTGTGGGTTGTTCTAGAATGGTTGGAGAGCATAAAGTTCCAAAATCTGCATTCGGAGCTGCATTTTGGCCGTCATCCAAGCAGCAAATTAAGCCCCCACCACTCGTGGCATGGAACCCAGTATAGGGCGCCTGCAGCACACAGGGCTCGGGTATTCTATGATTTAGCGGTGCGAGGATGGGATACGCAGCTGTGCGGTGGTGGCATGATTTGGAGCCCTTGGCTAACTCCATACAAGAATGCTATCACAAACGAGCTCTTCATCTCAGCAAGTATCGCTATGTACCTCTACTTTCCAGGAGATCCTATCGATTCGCCAATTGTGGAAAGCCAACTACAGGAGAATGGGTTTGCTAGTCCACCCCGCGATCCAATTCATCTCGACGCAGCTATAACAGCCTATAAGTGGCTCAAAAACTCAAATATGACTGGAGCCAACGGTCTGTACGCAGATGGATTTCACATACATGGTTGGACTCCGAACGATCCTGGGACGGGTAAATGTGACGTTTTGAACGCGATGGTGTATACCTATAACCAAGGAGTTATACTGAGCGGGCTCAGGGGTCTTTGGTTGGCCACTGGAGATAGGCGCTATCTTGAAGATGGTCATGATTTAGTCAGAAATGTGATAAAAGCCACCGGTTGGCCAGCAAAATCAGACCACACTTGGCATGGACTGGGGAGGGCAGGCGTCTTAGAAGATGCATGTGATAGTACCGGCCTATGCTCGCAAGACGGACAAACCTTCAAAGGCATATTCTTCCATCATTTCGCGGAATTTTGTCGACAACTTAGTCCCCAAGAGAAGAGGATCCTGTCTGATCCAGCACTACATAAGTCGCCAAGCGGCAATAACACTAGCGAGCAAGAGCGAAGAAACACATTCGGATGGCATCAGCGAACCTGTGCTTCTTACTCACATTGGTTGGAGCATAATGCTTACGCTGCATCCGTTACTAAAAATGAGAAAGGCTTATATGGAATGTGGTGGGGTCCCAAATACCCCGACGGCGAGCTGAACAATAGTGATAACGCTGTTGTGTTGCCGCACGGCGCCGTGGATTACAGCAACTCCGACCCTCCAATCAATCGTGCTAGCCCCGACCTCGCACTCCTACAGGCTAAGGGAAACCGAACGTATTTTGCCAAGAAAGTTCCTAGCGATATTGTTGGTGATCAGCTGCGTCCTATCACCCATGAATTCCAAGACACTACGGCTTCCAAGCTGGAAGGAGGCGATGCTGGTACCGGACCCAATGTTGCCAAGGCCGTGAAGGATGTGAATGACCGTGGAAGAGGCCGTACACTGGAAACACAATCGGGAGCGCTCGCAGTGTTCAAAGCTCTATATCAATGGCAGACGACACCTTCCTTGAGGCGTTAACTAACTCCTTTGACCCAGTTTCCGTAAATTACTTTGAACGATTGTACATATGGTGCTTGTAAACATCTACTTTTGTACCTCCTACTTGAACTTTGGCTTTCAAAGGCTAGGGATACAAGGTACCAGACAGAGGCAGCGGGCGTTTGTTAGTTCAAGATATTCTTACATATCATTAGTCACTGCTATCAATAGATTCTCACTAACATTGAAATACCTGCTTTGTCAAGCAATTATTTCTGTGAAACGATGTCTTGACATTTAGTCCAGCTATCTGCAATTATCTTCCACTTTGTTTGAGTCTGCGTACTCTCAGACAGAAAGCAATAGGGACTGGTTAAGGTAATAAAGGGGGTCTAAAGGAGTAGTTAAGAATAAAGAATGTAGGGCCAAGTCCAAGCAGCTTGCCAACCTCCCAGCTATATACCAAGTTGCCCCAGTATGTGACTCCCATATATAAACGTAGCTTGTCATACAAGGTACGCGCTAGGGTAGAAAAATGTACAGAAGGGGAATAGAAAGTAAATGAAGGATCGAAGATAAAGGTAGAAGTTAAAGATAGAAGAAGATGAAGATAGCAAAGATAAAAGGGGCGCCAATTACCTACTCTATTATATATATGCTCTCGCCCATAAACCGAATATCCCAAACTACCAGCAAGTACCTTATCCAAAGGGACAGCCAGTAGTATGGTTTTGGTCCAGCTTTTGACGAGCAATTTTAACATCTTGGTTGATCGTCTTTTTGTCCAAAATCCAGGATGGGCCTAGTTCTTCTAACCGATATCCACGAGGGTAATACTCGTTACCATTATCCCCTGGCAAAGGCAGGCCAAGAACCCTTCTAATAATGGCAGCAGGAGAAAACCAGCGTGATGAAATTGTCGGTTTGATGTAGAAAGGTTTGGAGTCGTATGTTTGCAGATAATATCTGCCATCCTTGTCGGCCTTGTTACTCAGCGGTTGAAATCGCATGCATGAAGGGCGAGGCGGAAAGAAGTAGCGGACTATATAACGCCGGGCATTGAGTATGGTTTTGACAGAGAGCTTGTAAAGGTTGGATGATTCAGGCAACCTATTTGCGGCGAAGAGGTGGTTAGAATATAAAGAGGTCCACAAACAAAAGGGCCGACAGTTTACATACATTAGCGCATTTATCATCCGATCTTCGAGTAAAGCAAATATCATTTTCTTTGCTGTCGGCTTTAGGAAGTCAGGGACAATATAGAGTATGATACCAATGGCGGAGAGGGCAACGAGTTGGTTGCTAGCGCAGGGAACCATGTTCTTTTCTTCATATCGATCCCCCCATTCCGTAACTTCCTCAAGCCAGTGGAGACCATCTTTCCAGCCAGACTTAAAAGACGGGAGCTGAGAATAGTCGATTTCCATACAGTCACCGATATCTTTCCAGAATGTTCCCAAGGCACACTTCTCCATGTCAATAAGTTCACGCCAGTCATATTTACCAACCCACCGGACAGGGAGATAGGCAAAAAGCCCAAGGGTGTATAGCAGATCATCGTTTGAAATTTTGCCAGCTCTCTGGTATGTTTGGTGGATATTGTTCATTCGAGATATAGCCTGTAATGCCCTTTCATCGTCAGGTGGAAAGGCGAGAAATTCGGCTATCATGACAGAGGTCATGGAATATCGAAGGTGAACACGCTCCGAAGGGAGCTTATTTGTCCTGACCAGCAAACTGGAAATGGAAGGTATACCATTCACCTGTATGTATATATATAAATTAGCACATATGATGCTAGGATTATGCATGAACGTCAAAAGCCCCCGGCGTATACTATAGCTTAACATACCGAGAAAATGGCAAACTTAAGTGCAAGCATGAAGAAAAAGGAGGTCTCTGTGTCCATGAGATCAAGTTGGATAGCCCAAGCATCGCGAACAGTCATTTTGGCAAACGAATCTCTCGTAGGGAAGTTGAAGCGTTTCCTCCTTTGCCGCTCTCTCGATTGTCGTAGGATTGCCACAATAAGGGGCCAGATAACTATAAGGATAAAGGCAGCCTGAGCCCAGCTGAGCTGCATCCATGATTGAGTTCCAACAGCATTTGGGGTAGTAGGCATGGACGCAGAAGGCCATCTTCCAGGGGCGTGAGGGCTATACTCCTGGGAGATTAGAACCAAATCCAAGGCTGACTGGTTTGAGAATTCCATTTTGACAGGATGCAACGTCTCATTGCTCTGAGCCATATACCACTCCTTGATACTGTGCAAAAGTATGGAAAGAACTGTTGTCTTTATCTATTTACTTACAACCCCGACAAGTATGAGAATACATGGGAGAAGCGTCATGTAAAGGAGGCCGTGTTCCAAGTTCTAATGCACCGTACTGATCTAGTGTACGCCGCAGCTAGCTTTGGGGGAAAGCCCTGTTCCTTTCTTCCAACTCCATCACGTAAAACATGCAGCCCAAGCGAAAGACAGGAAATAAGCCACTGAAACGGTGGGATGAATCCTGAGCCGTATTCCCGGTTCCAGTAGAATTTCTACAAATTTGCCAACGGCGGGGGCATTTCTGCCATGGTAAAAGCAAGTCGAACCAGTGGGAAAAGCCACAGAAGAAGATGGATGGCATATTGGTCGGCCTAGAGGCCTACGCAAACGTCTGGAGAAAAAGAAATTCAACGACTACTGGTTGCCGGAACGGCCGGCGATGGGGGGTTTAATGCAGTCATGAATGGTCCACGGGATATCATCCAACTGCCTACAGGCGATAAAACGCCTGGTTGCATGTCTGGATACATCAGAGGCGCGGTAGTCTCTTGATCTAGAGCTAGCGTAGATGACAACCTCGTAAATTCTAGGTCATCGTAGCCACGGTGACTTTGATATAATCTCCGGTAGACAGACGCCCAGGGCGAGCATGTAGAAGCTAGCCATATGCCGGTAGTCTGAGCGGCACTGGTGGTCCATCCCGCTGACACGGCTGAGCCCTAGTGAGCCGGGAGATGAAAGATTGTTGCCATGAATAGAGATAAAAAAAGACTGAATTTGGAACCATATATCATGGCGTAAATAAAAAACCACTCATCTTGACAGATGATTGGTATGGGACCATTTTCCGGGTAGGAAAAAAAAAAAAAAAGAATTAGAAAAAGAAAAAGAAAAAAAAATAGAGGCGAACCCACTCGCAGTAAGCCTTGTGACGTTATCGAGAATACCTCAAAGAAAGGTATTCGGGACATTGGGCATAGTCGCAATCCAAATGGTTCCAGGAACAGGTCCGGCAGTGCGTCGAAAAGCAAACACAACAAGGCCAGATACACGGTTAATCAACCAATAGCCATCGGGTATCTTGAGAGGGGTCAGGTCAGTCACCATGTCCTTATAGTCATTGGGTGACTGAGACTTGCGGCTTTTATGCGTCTCTGCTTTGTTTTCGGTGTATCAAATCTGGGAGTTCAAGGCACGACCGAAAGGCGGCGTCTGTGGTTGCGAGATATAGGTAGTATGCGCCAGTTCCCCACCGCACGCCTAGACGGCGTCGAGAGTAAAGGGATGTGGCTTCGTCAAAGAAAGGGTTGAAAACATACTCCGTACTACGCACGCCGATTTTCGTATTTTCCGCGAGAGACGCGGGTCTTGCTTGTAAAGTTCCTGCGGGCTCGATATCAGATCCCAAAGAAAGATTCAAAGCCGTGCTGGGGCGACAGGGCTGGCGCTAAACCCAGATAGGCATCGCCTCCTTCTAACTGGACTTTAGCTGGCTCGGAAGTGGACATGGGACTAAAAGGGGCGCATCCAGCTTGATTCTTGGGCTGCAAAAGAAAAGCAACAAGGGAGGAAGAGGGAAAAGAAAAGAAGAAAAGAAAGAAAGAGAAAATAAAAAAAAAAAGGGAGGAAGGGGAGGAAGAAAAAAAAAATGAACAAAAAAGTAGTTAATTAATTAAACGAAGGCCGGTGGTTCAAAAGGGACCTGGGAGAGGATGAATAAAGGGGACTGGCCTTGTATCTCACGTCAAACGAGAAATCACGACGCGTTGTAGGCGACAAGTAATCGTGCATGCAAGGGTAGGGGATCCCATCCATGGACATGGATCGGTAGCATCGATCAATCAAGCGCTGACTTTCCAAGGGAGCGGGTGATGCTATTTTTTTGATATCAGCCACTCACGTCCCCCAAGCGGGAGAAATTTGAGAGATGTCCAGACTTACATATTATTTATTTTAGTAAGAGATCCTTTTTCTCTCCGACTTTCTCGCTAGCAAAACTCTTACATCTCCGTATAGTACTCGAGACGGAAACTCCCAATGCGCTGTATGTGGTGGATACTGTAAGGTGAGCTTCCTTTTGATCGCTCGTTCGCTTAGACACTCGTTAATCGTCTCCCTGGTTGATGTGTAGCCCGGTCACTTTCCAACTTCGATCACAAGGCGGAGAGAATACAAGACAGCTTAGCCGCACCATGTGCCTCCCGCAGGTGTTAGCTTACCTGGGCCGGAGTAGGCGGGTTTTTGTTTTGGCTGTGGTTGGCTCGATTTATCGCATGGGGGTATACATCCCACGGTACTTAGATCTGTCGTACCCAATACACAGCAGGCCACCTCGCAAGTTGTTCGCCGCCAGGTGCTTAGGCCACTGGGGTCGACCGCCAGGAGCCGACGTAATAGCAAACTTGATGCGTCAAGAACGCTAGCTCCTGGGACGACAGAGATTCGGCTGAGACATGGCAAGGAGGGAAAGGGAAATAGAAGGGAGATAGAGGCGTAGATTGCATCCCTATCTTCTATGTGCTTCTATCTGTGCTCTTTTTTTTTACTTT
Source organism: Trichophyton mentagrophytes (assembly GCA_003664465.1). Lineage (NCBI taxonomy): Eukaryota > Fungi > Ascomycota > Eurotiomycetes > Onygenales > Arthrodermataceae > Trichophyton > Trichophyton mentagrophytes. The sequence continues at coordinate 28,791 of QQSR01000196.1, forward strand.
TTTGGCAGCAGCAGCAGCAGCAGCATACTTGCCCGAATTCACACTCTTGGACTCGAGGAAAGGGGAAGAATGTCAACCATGAGATACCCACCCCGGGATACTCGGGCTTGTCCAACATGGCACGGCAATTCAGATTGGCTCATATTTCTCCCCATATCTAGAAATATCTCTGCGACCTTTGACAGTTGACGTGTGTCCGCCGGTTCTTCATTTTGAACGGAGCCGCTTCCTACGGGTGGAACAGCACCTTGCGTAACCACACCTTCAACATCTGATATCAAGCGAACATCCGTTCTCCGCACCTCGTCACACATTGAAAATGGCAGATTATTCAAAACATGGTATATGTAGCTAGACCGTGCAAGCCCTTTGCCAGGGAGCGGGTATATGTGGCCGAGCAAATCCTCGATTTAAGCACCGCGACTGATCGTGTCTTCATGTGCGGAAGACTTAGGGAGAAAAAAAAAAAAAAAAGGTCGCCGGAAATCCCTCATCTAAAGGTCCAGGAATAATTCTTCAAGAGAACAAACCACCTGTCGTACAGAAACCACCTGGGTTACAATAAACAGGCCGGATGGCTATGTCACATAGGACAGGGGAACGGCATATGATTCGCATCTCCCGTGCCAGCAAGAATATACCCTTTAAAAAGCATCTTCCAGCCTGGTCATATTGGCTCGAAAAGGGCAATGGGCAGTTCTAGTCCGCCGACATAGAAACATCGATCCTTGTGCGGTGTTAGGCACGTCAAAATGCACCTCGTCGGCGTGAGAGGCGGTCAGACGCAGGTATAAAACAGCCAACCCACGAACATGGGCATTACTGGACTAAATGGCTTCCCGAGAAACGTTTCATCTTGAACCCTGTTTTTGACAGGGAATGAGTGCGGAAATGGTCAAATATGCCAAATAAATCTGCCGGTGATTTGAATGAGTGCTTTTGCATGGGAACATTTCCCTGAAGACAGCTTTTCCGGGAACCCTTTGGCAGAAAGACAAACAACCAGCACTTGATTAAGCCATACTTTCGAGCTCGCGTCCGCACCCTAGCCAGCGCTGCCGCCGTCTGAACACAAAACCCCAGGCGCACATGTCAGGGGGGGATGAACTCCCAGGCTAAGAGTTGAGGTTTTTTAAGGCATACAGGGGAGTCAATAGCCGTTCGTATTTCCAGTAGCCGACGAGCCAACCAGGGCTGGCGAGAGGCTGCACAAGGTGACAAGACGTCGGCAATCCTGTCAAAAACGCAACGTGGTTCCCGTCCAGTGATGGAAATGCATGGGAACCTAAATAAGATACACAATGGCACCAGGGATTGCACCAGGGATTGCACCAGAGAATACCGAACGAGCCTTTGCTTTAATTGGAAGCATATACATATGCAAATGTCTGCTGCAGCTGGCCGAGGCGACAGCAAAGCCATCCCGCGTGGTGACGGGCTGCATGTGTATGAGCATATATATCTAGATAGCCGGAGTCGAATATATACTCCGTGCGTTTATGTATAAACCAGAGTCCCGGGTATACAAAGGATACTTATATACGCCTTGGAAAGTGATGCAGTTGGGTTCTCACTTGTCCCTTCTTCTACTCTTCTCCTTTTGGTCTTGTTTTGCCTTACACTCCCCGCCATCCGGCACACTCTCTGGAGGTAACATTCGGCTCACGAGAAAGAGTGTGAGCTGGGAGGTCAGGAGTGGGGTGACTGGGTTAACTCCATTAGGCGTATTTCTTGGTCGGTGGGGGTGAGTGTGTGTGTTCGTGCGTTGCGTATATGCAGGCGTGCAGCCTGGCTGTCAAGGATATAAGATACGCAGGCTGATGATAGTCGCTAGCTAACTATGCATGGGGGGTTCTGTATCAGCTAGTACTTCTCGTTTCAATGACCACGCCTGCACCAGCGCTGGGTTGTCAGGTAGCGATACACCAGCGTCCCGTCTATGCAGACTCATCAACCCGAAGCTCTGCCCGACAGCAAGTCACTCGAACGACCGATGATACCAAATAATTATCCCGTCGCCTCCTGTTCGTTCGTCTGCGTTCAAAAGCTTTCTTGGGTCTCGCGACGTCAACTGTCTTGATGACAAAGCAAACATGATCATGTGACATCTATCCGGATCTATGTACCCCGGTTCCGTTCCCTTTTCGGCCCGCCCGGAAGAGTAAGCAGAACCGCAACGCCGAACGTCCATCCAAGAGGCCTCCTTAAGGTAGGTGGTCGCTTTCTGCTATTGCTTCTGCTATTGCTTCTGCTATTGCTTCTGCTGTTGCTTCTGCTGTTGCTTCTGCTGTTGCTTCTGCTTGTTGCTTCTGCTTGTTGCTTCGCGCCGACATCGAACTCCCTAGCCATCTTAGCCTGCTCATGGACGAGGGGCAGAAAGACGCCGCCAGAAAGGAGCGAGCGAGAGAGAGAGAGAGCCTGTCAGCTTACCGCTACTTCGCCAGCTCGTCTCACGAGGCTCGCCGCAGCATCGTGGGCTGCCAGGCGGTTTTATCCTGGTGGAGGCAGAGTCACGCTCTCCCCTTGACTTTTTCTCCTACCTTACTTAACCTGCTCCCCTTCGAGGTACACCATACTCCTGACATCACGTACCTCAGCTAGTGGACGCCCGTAGTTGGTACACGGGAGACGCAAGGCAACCCCCAGGGAACTTGATTTGAGTCTTGTATCAGCAACCTGAACACTCCGGGCGAACGATCGCCAGGAAGTGCTCCAGTTTTTTTATGACGTATATATCGCCGTATGACGGCACCGGATTGGAACCACAGAGATCGGGAGATGGGAAGAAAACCACAACCATCATTATTATTCTCTCGTCGACCTGCCTTATAGGCAGACATGCTCTCGGCAGACCCGTGGGATTGTTGATCTGTTCTCACACTTACCACCATCTCCTATAACTAGTTACTTGACTTTCGACTTTTACGCATACTACCAACCCACCAACCTACTTTACCTACCTGACGGGTGGCCGCTTGGCAGGGCCAGCGTCAGGATTGGGCGAACCCTCCTCCACTCCTCTGTGAGGGCATCCTGCATGGGAGCGGAGAAATGGGGGTGGTATCCAGCAGCTTGTACTTTTCCACCTGCACCGTCTTCTTACTTTTCAGTCAAAAGGTAAGTTATATGTTTGTTGACGTCTTATAAGGCGAAAGTGTTCCAAATACCGGTTGGGTTGGCGCTTATCCTCTGCCCAGCGAAACCGAGTTGCATCAGATGCTGGCGATCTTCAGTGAAAGTTGCTTGATAAACGGTTTCCAAAAAGCTGTGAAATTACTTTACCATGCACTAATAGTAATTACATAGTAAAGGAGGGTGGATGCACTTAACTCGTAACATATTCGCCGCTCTTGATGTCTGTTCGCACCCAGCCGACGACCAACGCCGAGGTGGACATCATCATCGTCATCACCCGCCCACTAGTGAGTTTGCCGCTAGTGAAAATGGAGTTCTTACACCTGCAGTGAACCAAAGCGCAAGGGAGGTATGGAGTACGAGAAGAAAATTTCTTCGTCCATCCAGTGTCTTTTTGGGCGGCGTTGAAGAGTTTTTCGACTTCGTAAAAGTCGTGTGGGGAGCAAGAATTAAAGAAATAATGATTAATGCCTTGATATGTACTCCACGATTCATGGCGAGCATTGATCAACATGCATCATCATCGATCGGCGAGATAGCATACAAATAATTATCACAGGCCACCATGATATCTGGAGTTGCACCCCACGCCATCAACGCCTCAGACATACTTGCAAGGGCTCCCAGTTAGGGGCCGGCTATCTTTCTCGACAGCTTGATCGAGATTAACACAGATGCGTATGGAAACTCCATCAGCTTGCGATGTTGAATCTTACGGCGAATCTGTGCTAAAGTTGGGGATAGAAAGGCTCCATTAATTCTACCCAAACTGGGCACTAAGAAAGGGCCAAACCCTTCGCATCTTCAATCAAAGAGTCACTGCTCTTTTTTTTTTACGGGGGAAAAAAATACACACAAGAGGACCTTTTTATCGCTCATGACACTACTCCATACTCCATGTATACATGCTTTTTACCGACAAACGATGGCGTGCTGTCAGGCGACAGGGAAAGCTAATTGCTTGAATATAAGGTTGACCCTTACCTCGAGTTGTCACCGTCTCAGGAGTGAGAGAAAAGAAAACTCTTAGACGAAGGGCAACCACAGCGCCAAAAAAAGAAGATAAATGAAATCTTGAAGGATTTTCACACAGCAACCGAAAGCAAAAAAGGGGGGGGAGGGGTGGGAACAACAGATGCCCACTCACGGTATACTTTCTGAAGATCCCCTAACATGATTCCTGATCATTTTCCAGAACCATGTCGGAAGGAACCAGGAGATTGTTGAGAGATAGTAAAAAGGTGAAAAAGGAAAAACACGGAATTGAATGCCTGGTAATTGGCGCCTTTCCAGTAGTTAATTTGGACTGGACTGTGCCCTTAAATCAGCAGTGAAGGGTGACGGGAAGGGAGATGGATGAAGGGGAATCGACACAGGACAAGCAAAAATGCCTCCTATGTAAATAGCCGACTAATGACTATCAGGCAAGGATCCCCTACCTTACTTGAGCGGGTCTCTCTTGTCAAATCCCTCCCCTCCCTCCCCTCCATGCCCGTTATATGCTTTAAACTATAACTGTGGTTGTAAAAGGGAGAAAAAAAAAGGGAGAGAAGAGGAAGGATGTGGCTGCCTGCCGATGTTTTGGCCACCAAGCCCAAAGTAACAAGGCGTAGAAAGTTTCCAGAAGAAGGGATATCCTGTAGCAGCAGCAGAAAGCCAGCAAGTCCAGGGAACGAAGACATACCAACTTTACAAGCAACCTTAAACTAGTTAAGTTGTAAGAATAACTCCGACTTACCGATGTTAGTTAGCTATTAATGGAGCGGTAAGTTTTATCGTTAGTACCTCAGAGAAGATGATTCTCATACGGGGTACGGAGGAGTACTCTAACTGATCATGCCAGCGCAAGTTAGAACAGACTTGGCACATCGGATAAAACCGCTTGCGGCATGGCTGCCAGAAAGGAAGAGACGAGAGAAGAAGAGGTGATTAGCAATGACCAAACTGCTGAATAATAATAATAATATATGAGTCGGGTTGCCAGGCCACAAGAAGAATGGGCTGCAAGTTGTTGCATGGTGGATTCGCCTGTCTCCGAGTGGTGGAGAGCTTGTAGATCAACAGGGGGTCAACATGGTGTGATGGTCGACCGACCATGGGATGGACGATTGAGCATGTATAACTGCCAGATGTGTTAGTTTTCAAGTGAGGGATAGTTTGTATGGGGAGCACAGCAGGACTTCAACTTCCCATACTTAGTAGTATGCATATATATCGATAGTCGTCACAATCCCCGACAGGCTCGATAATAACAATGAATAATGCCGCCAGCCGACCGTTGCAAAGGAATAACCATCCCTCCCATCCCGTCTGTAAGGTGTAAGTATCAGTATGCTGAGAAAATGTCTCCGCGCATCCCGAAAGTATGTATGTGTACTTGGTTTAAGAGCAGGGAATGTCCAGTTTCATATATCCCGCACATATACCGATGTGTTGACATTCTCCAATAATATATGTCATTCGTACGGAGTATAGGGATGTCGGTATGTACGGAAGGATGTCCTTGGCTTCTTGATCCTTAACGTGCTGTCCATCGATGTTCACGTAACTTAACCTGGCCCCCCTACCCGTACACGAGCTACCAAGTTAGCCTCGCAGGCTGCTCAACGGCGGACGGCGCCCACTCGAACGATTGGCAAGACACGATGAAGGCGCTTGCTTGCCTTGTCCGCCATCCACCATGCATGATCCATGATCCATCTCGCTGGGACCAGCCTGTATTGGGACATTCTGTGACGTGTAGTTATGTAGCTTGTGTTGCCTGTGTCGAGGGCGTGTAGGAGTAGTAGTAGTGGCAGCCATTATTCGATCAATGACGACGGCCCAAAATATGTATGGATGGATAGCTTGCTGCTCCGGACGGTGACCGGGTCTGCGCCTTTCCTCTTTGTCTTTGACTCTCGACCCCGTCTTGCTGTCCTCCTTCTCAGCACTCTCCCTCCCTCTTCCGCCTATCTGTCATCCCATCCTATCCCATCCGCCTTCCCCGTTTTGTCTCCTATCACGGTTGTCGTGTCCCCCTCTCAGCGAGCCTGCCACTCGCCGTCTGGTTCTGCCGGCTCGTCCAACCAACCATCCTCGTCTTCTCCCCTGCTGTCTGTTGGCTGCTATATATCCGCCTCTTCCCTCCTGTTGTCCGCCGTCCGTCATCATCATCGTCTTCGTCGTCTTCCTCCTCGTCTTCCTCCTCGTCTTTTCGTCGTATCAACCTTACACTGTAAATTACCGCTTGTATCTTTCGTTACGAGACCGTACACAGGGACCCACCCTCGCCCCGCTATTATTGGCTGCCGCCGCCAAAGCCAAAACTGCGGCTTTCTCCCTCGGCCGCTTGAACCTTCTGCTACTTCTTCTCGTCCTCGTCCGGCTTTGCTGCTGCTGCTTGTCCTGCGTTCTTCGCTCCTCGTCAATTCCCACAGCTCTGCCAGCGTCGACTGTCGACTTTACCTTGCTTCGACTGCGATTTTGCCTCTAGGCCTCTGCCAATTCCACTTCTCTGTCGACTCTCGTTCCAGCGGCTGGCTCGTTTCTTCTGTCTGCTGCGTTGCTTGCGTCCCGCGCCGTGCTGTCGACCTATCTAAGTATATCTCCGCACTCTCTGCAGGTAGAGAGCAAGAGAGAAGCCACATATCCTCAGCTCCAGTACCGGACAGATAGACTACGTTCACTTCCTGCAGATACGCACCTGAGCTGTTCCTGGGAGAATACGTACTCTTCTTCGCTCTTTTACTCGGACCTCTCACCGTCACCGCATCTCTCCTCTATCAATCCATCAGCCCCTTTCTGTCCCGCTCCTGATAACGCAGACGACAACGACAACGAGACCCCGAAAACCATCCTTTAACGGGGCTGCTCCTCGTTATACCCACTCCATACACAAAATACCTACGAAGGTCGGCGTAGATATCGCATTATGGCTGCCGACACCGGCCTATACAACTCCTCAGAGCCTGTCCACACAATGCCCTCTCCAGCCCCAAACGATAGCAATTCCAACGGCACTACCAACGGAACCCGTCCCACAGCAAACCATGATAATGAGAATTCACACCCGTCTCCCACCTCCTCCTCTTCCTCGGTTTCTGATGTAGAGTCAGAGCGGAAATCGAGGGCAGACCGCCCCCGCATTGCCAGCAGGAAACCTAGCGCCTCGATACTCGTCCCCCGGGACCACCCTGAGATCGAGATTGAGAAGGAAGAGTTTCCGCCAGATGACGCTCGTGCGATGAGCCCGCGAAGGAACTTTGCAGACGTCAAGAGGCTAGGCACTCAGGCAAGACTTACACTTAAAGAGTGAGTGCCCCCTGGTTCTCTCCCCCATTAATTGGTCCCTTCCCTTCTAACTAATGATGAAACAGGCAAGCAAAGACGCTGCAGTCATCTTTACAGGCCCTGGCAGACCGGATTGACGAGGTCAAATCAGACCATGATAAGCTGGAGAACGAGAACCGCTTCCTGCAGGACTACATCGGCGGCTTAACCAGGACCATGTCCACCAAGTCCGAGCTTACTTCAACCAGCGGTGCAGGCAAGGGAAAGAAGTCTCAGAAGTAATCAGGCTTTTCCTTGCTCTCGCCGGCTTCCGGTCACCGCTCGGCGCTTGTGTTTTCAACTTTGGAAGATACCATGGAGGCCGTCCTTACTCTAGCTTGATCTGAGCTGAAAAGACACTTTATTTTACTTCCACCAACCCCAGCCACCTCGCACACCGCTCTAACCACGCCTCTCCTATACTTCATACATTCCGACCCCGACCCCCAACCCCCGACCACACATGGCACATGCCGAACAAGGGACGAGTTTGATACACCGGATAGAATAGTCTGGCTTATCCCTGCGCCACCTTATCGCTCCGTCACTGACCAACCCTGTCCCATTACTTAATTTCATGACCCGGTTACGCTTTACGACACCTTTTTTTTTTCCTATTCTTCAAACAAACCAGCAACCATTAGCATAAGCCGACCCTCATACTTTACCAATCCCCCGCCAAACAGGTCCTCGTGAAATCAACATGACGTTGACCTCTCCGTTTCTTACACCTTGCTGTCTTGCGATGCTATGCTATGTGATGGTATATAACTTTTATGCAACGTCTGTTCCGACAGCAGAGCAGGGTACTAGAAGCTACTCCTTTTTACCCTTTTATCCTTTCTTTCCTGTTAATTATTGCCTTCAACAACGAGGCCAGCCAAATTACGCTTGACCTGGGCCCTTTGTCTTCTTCTCCTTTTTCTCTCTTGGTCCTTGGGGTTTCCTGGTGCTTGCATTGTGCTTCTGGCCATGGTTCGAGTATCGATTTGGTGTTGATTTTTGTTTTCTATTTCCACTGGACAATGAATCGGCCGCGATATAAGATACCCTCCGTTGTTCTTGTCGCCTCTCTCTATTACAGTTCTTCTTCTACTTCTTTTAGACCCCGCTGCTCTTACGATCTAATTTACTTCTTTAATCTTCTTCGGTTTTACGGCCTCTGCTGCTGCTGCTCTTGTCCCTGGCGCTCTGTTTGCTTTCCGTCGGGCTAAAGACGGTTTTTGGTTACCTAAGCGTCAGACCATGTGACCCGGCTTGAGCCGCCCCAACCTTCTCCTAGCTTTCCTTTCTTTTCAGCCATCGCCATCTCGTTTGCCCCTTGCCCTGCGCATGGCATCCTTCAGGCGAAGACCCCATGCCGACGATACTTTGGCCGTCTCCATGGTTCATTCTAACTGACACAATAAGCAAAAAGTCAAAAACATAAAAATGACGATACCCCGGATTTTGACCGGGTGGCCGGGTACATGGAATAGGGGGAATGGCGCACCTGACTCCTTACCAGCGCCGCTTGGCTCCTGTTTAGCCGGGTCGGTGGATTGGATGATGCCCAACGAAACACGAAGCAAACGGGTGAGACCATCGCAAGCAGACAGGCAGACCGACAGACAGGCAAAGGGACCAAAACAAAAAGGAAAAAAAAAAAAAAAAAAACGAAAAAAAGAAAGAACACGAAAACCATCGCTGGTAGCCGGCGTATCACGGATCATGGATCACGACGTCACGATGTCTGTTTGGCCGCAGATCAAATAAACGGCTCTCTTGACTCGATGATGGACCAGCTGTGCGCCACACAACTTGTTCCAACCTTTCCACACCACACCACACATCGCATGCATGCATGCATGCGTGCAGCATCCCTGAGCCGATGGGCTGACGTTTTGACTTGCTTGACCAGGCTTGACCGGACCACTCGCTCACTCACTCTCTTTTCGACCTGGGTTGGGTTAGATCCAACGGCTTGCTGCATCCGTCTTCGTCCCTTTTCCCTGGCTTCTTTCCTATCATTCCCCCTTTTAACCATACTTGGCTTGGAGCTCCTCTGTTAATGCTTTGCTTTTTTTATCCTCTTTCTTCTGGGGATACACTTAATTACTGGCTCAACGTGCATGCATGAGTTTGTGTCTGCGTCTGCGCCTGCGCGTCTCCCAGTATACATGTGATGTCATCGGGTAGCTACCTACCTGCTTCCCTTCCCCCCCCCCCCCCCCCCCCCCCCCCCCCCCCCCCCCCCCCCCCCCCCCCCCCCCCCCCCCCCCCCCCCCCCCCCCCCCCCCCCCTCCCCCCCCCCCCCCCCCCCCCCCCCCCCCCTCCCCCCCCCCTCCCCCCCCCCCCCCCCCCCCCCCGCCGCCCGCACTCCCTCTCGC